>VZTJ01000523.1:726564-742294 GCA_013397795.1 Orthonyx spaldingii | reverse complement strand
AAAAAAAAAAAAAAAAAAGGGGAAATAAAACCTGGAACTGAAATTCTTGCCAGGGCACAAATTCAATCTGAAGCAAAAATATTAAAAATTAGAACTTGTGCTGAAACAGATATTCCGTATTTCAGTCAGCACAATGCAATTGCAATGAGAACGCATCTAATTATGATCATTTTAACAACTGCCTTTTTAGCTGAAGCTGTGAGCCTGAGACGGGGAAGATGCCTGCATAGCAAGGTGAAAGCAAAGGCACGACTGACAAGACAACACGAAATCAAAATCCCCCGGTCCACGGAGCAGCCTTGTTACACTCACAGGAGATGCCTGTCAAAAATCTACCAGGGTCACAGCCATTAATCAGTTTATTTAGCTGAGAAGCAGGCAGCTTGCTGACTTAATTATATGTAACAGCATCCTTAAAATTCCTGCACTTGCATAAATGTTGACAACACCACAGATTTGTATTTGGGCATTCTCGTTACTCAAGCGACTTCCGAGCCTAAACATTAATTACACTTCCGTAATTATTGTGCTGACAATTAATCTGAAATTCTGTGCTGAACAAGGAATGTTTACTTTTTTATCCAAATTGACATATTTGGTTTATTCCCTCAGTCACAGATGTACAGCCACCCCTTCGTCAATCTGGACTAACTGCATTATGTTAATTAGAAAAGAAACTTTAATTTCTTTCCCCTGTGTGCCCAAAGGAATCAAGAGGACATGGTTGCTAAGACACATTCCTGTAAAAAAGAAAAGAATTTCTACATATTCACATCCAGCAAATGCTGATTATATACTGAAAACAAACTTCTGTTAGCAGAAAGCAGTGAACTAAATTTTAATGATTAAAGGTTGTTGTGTAAAGCTGGAAGAACTTTAATAAGTCAGAATTTAAGTTGTGATTAAAACCAGTATGCTTGGCCATTAAGCCTGGCAGCTGAGGGTGAAGTGTGTGCTGCAGTAAAAGAAATTAGGGACAAATACTCAAAATTGGTTATTATTTTCCTAATTATTTTTACCACCTCCTACTATTCTTTTTAACTACTAAAACGTTCTAAAATCTACAGACCTTAATTGTTCTATTCCACTGCACATAGCACACACAAGAGACAATTTCCTTAGGTAAATATTTACTTGTTTGTAAATTGCTTAAATTTTGATGAATCTTATATGAGTAATTCCTTTTGTAATTTGCATAGTAAATAACATGGGAAACTTTCTCTTAAGAAGCAGTTGTATATTGAAAACATTTCTCACAGTGCACCTCTGAAATCCCCCAGTTCCTGCAGTTACCCACCGCGGTGAGCCCCGTTATGTGAGCTGCAGGCTCAGGCAGCAATTTGAAGCTTTAAAATGTCTCCTTTTCTCAGTTTTTGGTTCTACAGCTCATCATTTTTACCGTTAGGTGTGAACAATGCCCAGTAAGAGCTGTTAAAAACCCCCACAACACACCAGCACCAGCAAAAGAGCAATATGAAAACACACTGTTCTAACTTCTCCTCTAGGTGTTACATTAATGGTATCAGGAACTTGGAGAACATATGGCACTTGGAGAAAATCAGGAACCAAAGCTCTTTGATAATATCTCTTAAGTTTTATCCGTTGCTTCAGAATTAAAGCTTTATTAATTTAATCCTCATACATAATTCAACTTTGACTGTCCTCACATGTCTTTATATGTAGAGTTTTTGCCTTTATAACATTTGAAAGCATATGTATTTTAATGGGATATTGGTTCCTGACTTCCCGTGGCTTTTCTGACAGGCTCAACCTAAAAGCATTTCGAATGAATTTATTTTCTGTTCCACAGGGTGAATACTAATACAATGACAACTATGGCTGTAACAATACTTAAGCATACAGTTTCTAAATTATTTTTTCCTTATGAGTCTCTATAAATCTTTGTCCAAAAAAAAGTTTCGTTCAAACTCTCTAGTCATTAAAGCAAAATAATCAAGCATAATTTGCAACAGAAAAGTAGGATTAATATCCAAAATTTCTCCATAATTCTTGCAGTTTCACTTCCTGGAAGTCTGTATTGGTGTTATATCAATGTCCATTAGCGTATATTGGTTAAAAGGGACACCACTTCACAGTTTATGCCTTGTCAGCTCCCTCCACACCCACACTGCTTGACGAGAACAAATTGTACATTTCCTTGTCATTTCGATGCTGCTGCTGTTTGGAGTCACTCTGGCTCCAAGCAGCAAACATAAATCACATCCTTTTGTTATTCCATCCTACCTGTGCATCACCCCAAAGAACTCCAGAGCTCCTCCCAAAACAGAATGAATGGAAGAAAAAAGGCACTTCCTAGGAAAGGTTAAAATAAGAAATACAGTTGCATCTTCAGTGATGCTTTTCTCTAGATCAAAATAAAAGAATTAGGTTAACATAGAATTTTTCAGCCAGAGAAAAACCTCTGAATGGCAGTGTGGCATCCCACCACAGTTACCAGAGTGGCCACTTCTAAGTGAACAAAAGTAGATTTCTTGTATCAATAAACTTCATAAATGTGTATAGAATGTAAATATATACAAATTTATATACTCATATATATTTCTATAATTATTTTAGATAGACTTATAATTTTATATATTTACATATTTATGAAAACAAAGGGCATAACTGTGAAACCAGTCAAAATGAATTTGACTCAAGGATGTTCAACTGTGTTCAATCGTGAAATTCTAGGTTAACCTGGACTTGATTAATCATTTTATCAGTGAAAGACATGGCAAAATAATTCACTTTTTATAAATTTTTCTCAGTAAAATGAAGGCTGCTGAGGTAAATGAGCACAACAGCAGGCCCAGTGCTGCTGGCAAACCTCGGGATGTGTTGGTGATGACACAGATGACACTGACAGGCTGACACTGTAAATTAATTCACAATTAAAGGATTTCTGATACCCTGATCATCAAGCCAGGCTGTCTGCAATGAGCTATTTGTGCTTAAGGCACAGTGAGACACACACAGAGACACATTTAATGTCTCCTTTTGTGACAGGGACAGTGGGATGGAGCCCTCAGCAGCAGCCGCAGGATGTTGTGGTCAGATGCTGGAGGGAAGGGATAGATCCAGAGGGTCCTGAGGAGGTGGGACTGGGCAAACCTCATGGAGTTCTACAACGCCAAATTCAGGGTCCTAGATCTGGCTCAGGGCAGTCCCCAGCACAGGCTGGGTGGAGAAGGGACTGAGAGCAGCCCTGAGGAGCAGGACTTGGGGGTGTTGGTGTATGAGAAGCTCTACACGACCCATCCACGTGTGGATCCCCAAAATCCCCACGTCCTGGGCTACAGCTCAAGGGAGATGGCACAGGATTCCTAGAGAAGCTGTGGCTGCCCCTGGATCCCTGGAAGTGCCCAAGGCCAGGCTGGATGGGGTTTGGAGCAGCCTGGAACAGTGGAAGGTGTCTCTGCCCATGGCAGGGGTGGCACTGGATGGGCTTTGAGCCCCTTCCAACCCAAACCGTTCCGTGGTTCTGCTTTACCTGGCTGAAGGCAGGGACTGACTGATCAACCAGAACTATCAAAGAGCCATCAACACAAGAACATTGTCAGACCCATTTCCTGTTTGATTGTGTGGGCTATTTTCTTTTATAGTTTTGGGGCTTTTTTATGGCTATTTGCTGTTTTATTCCACTGAAGTACATCCACTCCATATGAAAAGCTGAAGTTGTGGCTGCTTTGAAAATTGTCTGCAACTGTGAGCAAATAATGTTTTCTTCCTTCCTGAAGCTGCATTTTATAAACTATGGCTGACGAACAGATAAACGGGACCAAAAGACAGAAAAAATGTTCTGATTTGAAAGGCATAACTCTAACTTTTCTTGAAAAAAAAAAAAACGTGTTTCATGGAGCTTGATGAAAACCCATCAAATTCCCATCTTTTTGTAGACACAAATGGAACACTGAATTAATTGCTCTAAAACCACAGTTCAATCAGTGGTTTTTAACCATGTTTCAGTATGCTAACTAGTAATACATAACTTTAGTGGTGATAAAACAGCTCACTGCAGGCTTGAAATCTTGATTTTGAGTGCAAAATCTGCTGGTAGCAGATACAGCCATTTTTTGAGCAAACTATATTTGTTTTATAATTATTTTCTATTCTATTTCTTATCCCTGAATTTACCAGCTTTGATGGCATCTGCATACAGGTATCTTCATATTTGCAGTAAATCAGAGATGCTGAAAGAAGGCATTCATGAAACAGCCACAGCTTTGCGTATCTACCACAGGTAGAGGTTAAAGGGGAGATCCACAGGCCAAAGCTGGAGTTTTCAGTTCTCCTTTACTAGGGTTGAGAAAACATAAATTTATTTATAAGTAAATTGTCAAAACAAAGCACTTAATACGTTGGCTCACGCTGCAAGTCACTGATGCCCTTGGGCTAACAGAATTTATAAAAACTCTATTGATTTTCTTCCCTCTTCTGACTCAATGCATATTTTATATAGATTATTTTTGGCTGCTTAGGCTCTTTTTTCAGAGCCGTTCATTTTCCAGGATAAATAGTGATGGGAGCGTTCACTTCTGCATATGAAAATAAAAAGACGTCAGTGCTCTGAATTTCAGACTTAATTACCAGGGAGTAGATCTGTGAAAATTAAAATGAGCCTCGTGATGACAACTCGGTGGAAAGCAGAAAGATCCAGGGCTGGGTCAAGGACCTGACTTGGGACTCAATGGAAGCCTCTAAGAGACACAGAGGTGACAGTGCTGATGTTCAGAGATAATAAAACATAGAGTGAGACAGTGTGGAAAACAAAATAAGGGTGTTTCCAAAAGTATTTAAAAGCTCACAGATCATAGATTTAACTGTCAGAAACAAGAACAAATAAACATTCCATTAACTGAGGCTGAATGTCAAATGACTTTTTTTTTTAAATTAAAAAACATTATTTTGAGACTGCGTTTCCAAAAGACCATCCAAACCTTTCTCTAAGGCCACTTGCTTTTAAGCAATGCTGCATTTTTAGGAGCTTAAACAACTTTGGTAGTTTAGACTGGTGATAGTTTTAAACAAACGAGCCACAACCATTGTAGACCAAAGAAAGAAACTTTTGGCCTTTTGTGGTTTTTGGGAAACCAAACCAAAAAATTCCACAAGAGAAAACTGAATACGAATACAGGTGTGAACTTGGTACGGAAGAAATTAGCTGGCTCAAATTTCTAAAAGAATAGCATGAAAAAAAGGTTTTGTTTCTTACGAGGAAGTTAGGCAATGAGCGTTAGACTAGGAAATAAATTTAGTTTTCCATGTGACAATTCATTTACTTTCAATACGAAGAGGAAAAACCTTAAGAAATTTAAACTTGTCTAATCTCTGATATTTCTTTAATCAAGATTAAGCTACAGTAGTTTCTTGTTTTTAATATCTGAGCTTTCTTGTGCCTCCCTATTGCATTTTCCCACCATCTTGCAAAATGCAGTTTGTAACATAAGTTCAATTATAAAAGTGGACTTCAGAACAGTCTGAAAGGGTTTTCAACACACTCTTGTCTGTAAACCAATAATCATTGCAAAGATCTAGTTAAGATGAAGAATTTAAAAAGACAAATACAAAACATGGAAACATGTCTGCTTCCATTCAAAAGCGAATTTATCTGGAAAGCAAATACAATTCCTATTTATTTAATTTATCGAGGCTTATTAGCAAATATGAACAGCATTCAAGAAAGTTATAAAAGCTTTAAGATTGAGGTTTAAGATTAAGACATGTTTTTGAAGGAAGTTATTTTATACATAGCCAGAGAGATAAAAATTATGAAATTTCTTTTGACTGAATGAAAAAACAAAGGCAATTAATTTTTTAAAATACAGAATCAGATTTAAAGATGTTACCTGCAGTGATTCTGTGATTGGGAAAAATATATTTCTTTTTTCGATAACAATTGTATTTATGATGTATTAACATTTATAATTACCTGCAGTTCTCTCAGTGTGTGATACATCTTCCCCATTTACTGAAATGAATGTTGTCAAACACACTGGTAAAGCCAGGCTGAAAAGTATTTATATTTTCTCTTCATAATTTTATATTCCATTACCCTTTAAGCTTGAAGTTATCTATTTGAAACTATCTACTCACTTGCCAAGCGAGACAAGGCAAAGTACTGTTTTTAACCCAGCTAATACACACTGCTGAAGGAAATCTGAACAGTGTAGAAGACGCTGATTTAATTACCTGTTCTTTGACTGAGAGATAAAATAACGTGCAGAGAAGTTAAACTGCTCCTTTTCCCCCTGTATAAAAACTTATCATTAATGCCTTTGGTATTTTTTTTGTGAGTTTTCTTTCTAAGGGGTTATATCTCCCTCCTTTTGTTTTTATACTGGCTTTAGGTAGATTATTGATAATCTCAGTGCATTCTTTTTTTCTTTTTCAGTTCAAAAGCACTGGAAGTCTAAGATAATTATTTCACTTCTTTCACGCCTTCTGGCTGTGTTTAATTGGACTTTTAATTTTATCTCCATAAGCAGAACCATGACAGTGGAGCCGATCCTGGGTGATGACTTCTCTCTCATGGCCACACAACCAACACTGGAGAGGGTGAGTAACTTCATGGAAAAACTTTTCCTTTCAGGCTGAGGGGGTCTTTTTAATTAAATCCTCATGGTAGCAGAGAGCTACGTGTATTCCCTCTCTTATCAAGGGTAGGAAGCAGAACTGAGACTCTCCCATCTAAACAGGAATCTGTGCTGCTTTGAAATGATATGAAACACATCCCCCTCTCATCTTCATCTCCTGATGGCTGCTAACAGCCCAAACAACCCTCATGAGCTCCTTTCCCCTTCTTTTCCACCTTATAAACAAATTTTGGTGGGATTTTGGTGCCAATCCCGTTGCCCATAAGTGGGATAGTGAGACACAGCTGAGCTGAGGAGCATCCCTAGACCCCCTGTGCCTTTCTTCTGAGGAGCCCTGTGAGAACAGTGGCAGCCATCCTTAATTTAAAAATCTTTCTTCCACTGATGTTCTCACTTAACAAATTAACTACAACTGCTTTAATAATCCTCATAAATTTTTGATGCACTCTCCTCTTTCCTGTTGAAATAAAGGATACTGGATGGACTTTTTTTTTTTTCATTTCATAAAAATTAGCCCCAATATCAATCCATATATATGGACAGGCAAAGACATTTGTAGCTACTTCCATACATGTACTGTAGTGTATAAACTCCTATGAAATCTTTCCTGTAAAGTCACTTTATTTTCCATTCTCACCAACAGGCATCAAAAGGCTGTGTCAAAACTTGTGAGATGCCCTCTTAGAAAACACAGCCAGCTCGTAAATCCTAAACACAAGCCAGAATTGTAGCACTGTTTATGAAATAAAGGAATAGTGATGGCAAGTGGGATGGACAATTATCACACTGTATGATTGAAATTCTGTTCAGTTTAATACTCAACTATAACCTTTTAGATTCAGTGCTGTCTGTTGTTGGGTAATGAGCAACAGCATTTTAAAGGTTGTCTGATACAATTTCTTTTAGATATTTCTGAAAGTTTTCTCAGACTGACCTAGAGAGAAATTTTACTGTTTCAGCTGTAGCATATCCCATATTTACCTTCCTCTGCACTGGAGCAAGCATCCAGCCATGACCTGTCAGCACAGCCACAGGTTGATTGCAAATTGCAGTTGGGAGAGTTAAAATAAAATGAAACATAAATTTTACTTAAAGGTAGGCAAATAATGATTTCTTTTTTCTTTCTGTTATTTAACCTTTTAATTTTTATAGGAACATCTGAACATTTCAAACCCTGTACAACTATTATTCAGCAAATAGCTCAGTGCATAATCCTGAAGAGGAAGCAGAGAATATAGGAATAATTTCCCCAACGCAATTACTTTCCTTGTTTTCCCTCTCTGTGAGGCATCCAGACCCAACCACCAGTTCAGGACCCGTCCCTGACAGAATCCTGCTCTGCGCTCTGTGGAGTCATTACAAATTAATGGCAAATCTTTGAATTCCCTGATTCTTTTATTTTGAGAAGCATATGGATTTATTTGTTTGCATTCCTGGTAATCTGATGAGATATAAAAGTGCAGAGGTCAAAAGCACACGATTCTGAACTGAGCTTACATGTGTTAGATTTAGATAAGCCCATGGAATCACGGTGCACTGTTCCTCATGGTTTTACGCAAATACATTTTATTTAGAGATTTAAAGCCATTTCAACTTGGTTTAATATGATTACTTCAAACTTTACCTCTGAAATATTTTATTGAGCCTGGCCTTTCATATTTTTTTCCGGACAACTCCTTTTCTGATCTGCTGCACACCTATACCCCAGTCTGTAAATTAAGCAGGCACCATGATAAAAATTTCTTATTTCATATTATTCGTGTTCAGATTTTATTCCATTTATTTTAACTCAATTTCACACCTCTGTCAAATCTGTTCTAGTTAGTGACTTCTCTGCCTCATTTCTTTTGTCTTTCATAAAAGAAATTTTGCTCCTACCTGGGGAAGAAGAATTTTCCTAAAGGTCCTCTCCAAGTCCAAGTCCTGCTCCTTTGCCATCTGGCTTCTGCTGCAACACTGTATTTCTAATTTTTTTTTTTTTTTTAACGCACCTCAAAAGAAGGGAGAACAGAAATCTCATTGTGTTTCAAAGTTCAGGTCAAGGCTGCCATACCTTGGACAAGTCCTTCCCACACTATTTTTCAAAAGACACCGTTAAGTGTCTTATAAAGTAAATAAACACAGCAGAGTACTTCATTTGCTTCAAAACTAGAACAAAGGGCCAACTTCAGGTGTGAATAGAAATGCTGCTTTTCTACCTAAAGCTGAGTTTCACATCACAGGTTCTCTCTCAATGCAGAGCTGGGTTCCGAGGCTTGATGACAGAGAGATTTGCATAAATACATTTGCATATAGCACTGGGATTTGCCAAAAGCTTGGAATAAAACACACTCAGATCCAGAAATTGTTATTTTATGCAATTGTATGACACCTCCAAAGTTTGAGTTTACATTTTCATCTATACAAAACTACTGGAAAGTAAAATATAAATCAAAATACATAGATAGATAATCCCAAAAGAATCTACATGTCATCACTTGCTACGCAGGGAATATAAAGCAATAAATATTGACTTTCATGAGAAAACCTGCATTTCAGAAACCATTTCATCCCACTACGAAGTTTAACGATAGAAGGGAAAAATGTGCCCACAAATTATTGACTTGAGGAGAAATTTGCGAATATTTCTAAAACTACATGACAACAATAGAAGAATTCACAGAAGAAATCAGTTTTGCTGATGAATTTCTAAAGGCTGGAGTGGTTCATAACCTGGTGTTAGTGCAGCATGGGGGTACTTTTGAACACACTTAACAAATTGGGATGCCAGCCATGAAATGTCAATGCTAATTACAGATTATTTGAAGTGTCAATCTTATAGTTAGATATTTTAAAAAAACCAATTACCTTTCAACATTGCTGGTTTAGTAATTATTGGGAATTACCAAGGTTTCCAGTTAAGAAATAATTTTGGTAGAACCTGCAAGAGCCTACAGAACTGTGGAAAGAGTCTGATACTTTTTCTATAAAAGCCCCACAACTTATAAAAAATTTATTGCCTTATTGAGATTTTCATTTTGGAGAGACTAGAAGACAGTACACACTTCAAAGCTGATTTCTTCCCTTTTTTTGCTACCTTGAGCATCAAATTGGGAAGGAAGAAAATAGAAATAAAAATAAAGAGCAAAGAATAAAATCCAAACCATTGGAAGGTTAGGACTTACACTTCTATAGAATCCTTTCCCAAATACATTTTTATAAATAACTCAAATGCCAGTCTGGAAATGGACACTCAGAGAAGTTGTGAATTGTTATTCTCCACACTAGTCAAGATCAGGACAGGGATTAAAAGTGAATAGTTCCATTTACCTTCACTATCATCCTTAAATCATGACACCGCATATATTATAGCTCTGTATAAAAAAAGATTCATTGAAGAGAGAAACAACGAGATCTTAAGATTTAAAAGAACAGAGGTAATTTTCATTACCACCAAAAATTCTACTACAAGCACAATCAAATCCACGAGTATTGAGCTTGATGTCATCTATCTTGCTCTCTCCAGTTCTCCCTCTCAAATAAGCAGCCCTCCATGTAAGGAAGAAAAAAAATAAATAAATGAATTGAACCTCCAGCCCCTCAGTAAACCTTAGCAAAGAATAAAGCAAGAAGACATGCTGTTCTGTATCTCAACTCATTAGCAGCCAATGAAGCAGAGAATAACAGCAGTCCAGAAGGAAACTGTGTATGATGCAGCTGAGAAAGGGCAGCAAATGAAGACAGATAATGGGTGTAATGAGCCAGCAGGGGAATTTTCAGGTTGTACCTTTGAATTCACACTGAGCTCCAGATGTTTCTTCTCATTTGCTCGTGTAATGAAAAGCATGGAGGAAAATATTTGGTTTTTAACACTTGTTTGCTCATTTTTATTTCAAAGAGACAACAGCCGGGATTATCTCTGCAACTATGCTTGTCACAATAAATCCTCAGAATTATTCTGGACAACAATGAATGAAGATCTCTGGCACCTAAAGTAATATTTCCTTCAGAGAATGAGCCAATGGATTGACCTTGTCTTCTATGGCAGCTAATAGGAAGCTTGTGTAAGGAGAATTTTTGGGCAACAGAACATATCAAATAACTTGAAAAACTTATATTGAAATGAATTATAGGCTGTAAGAAGTAACTCACTGTAACCAGGGTTCTGCAAGCCCTGTCCAGCTGGCCTAGAACACCTCCAGGGATGAATATATAACATATAAATGTACATCAAAATAAGTGAGATTTTCCTGTGCTAAACGAATCATCAAGAGAAAGTTTCTGTAAGGTTTCATTTTATTCCTTGTCATGTTTCTCTCTCCTCCTCTGACTAAAATATTAAATATCAGCTTCTCCCTCATCCTACATACTATTTTGTGAGAAACAGCAATTACTCTTTCTGTAGCAGTAAAAGAACTGGCAAAATATTCCTGGTGCCAGCCAGCATTTCAAGCGGAATTTTTCTGTGTTTGAGGCAGACATGTTATGTGTGACATACTACAGCTGGCAAGTGATAGGATTTTCAGATTGAAAAACTGCCCGTCTGTTCACTGCTTTAAGTATAACTCTTAGACAAAATTAATTCTATGCCTTTCTCTCTTTATATCGTGACTTTTCTCTCCCATTCCTGGGTAGTAGCCTCAAGACCGTGCTCAGTGTAAAAATCCCAAATTGTGTGTTCAATTGCAAGTGCAACATAAACCTTAAAGGCAGCAATACAATTATTGCCATAAGCTCGTCTTTATGGCAGCTTAGCATTTGCCAGGGAGCAACTTAAGAGTTATTTTTAGGCCTTTAAACAGGGACACATCTGGCATGGGGTGTTCATTAATGAAGTGTGTTAAAACTGGTAAGACATTGCTGATATCAACAGAGGAAAACGTTGAGAATCTGGAACATTTGGCCTGGTGTTTTTATGTGCTGCTTTGAGTGCTAAGTGTTAATAACAATGAATCAAAACCTGGCAGAAGGTTCTTTTTGTAGTACCAGCCGTAACATAACAAACTTTTAAGGTGTCAACACAAATTTCTGTCTTCAAATTGAGTAAATTCAAGAATTTAGACATAATTCTAGAATGGTATCTCATGCATGAACTCGGTTTGGTGCCGTGTACTGCTACAGACAGATAGTCTGGAAATAATTAATTGCTAGAAAATCCATTTTTAAATCTATTGGCTAATTATATCAATCCTGATAAGTTTTTTACAATAATAATTCTCTACAATATTATTGTAGAAAAAATGCAGCTTCAACCAGCATCCCTTGTTTAATTTGGCTGTAGAAAATTTCTGTACGTAACACTTTGGATCACTCTAACCTGGAAGAAATCTTGTTTGTAAGATACTTCCAGAGAAAGTCCTTCAAGACACATAATCCAGCAGAACGTGCCCCAGACTGTGCTTTATATGTAAATTTGTTTTCCTCTTTTGCCCTTTATTTCTTACTGCAGTAAGATCAAGTGTTTTGTGTATGAGAATTCACACAAAAAAGAAGATAAAATCAAAAGTAATTCAATAAATATGCAACAATTCAGTGGCATAAAGGATACAGGATTTAGGGAAGATAAGTGAATGCTGAACAATTAGATATTGGGCAAGTAAAAGAGGATTTTTGAAACTATGCTTCTAATTCACTTCTTAGTATTTCTCTCTGATACTTCCTGTCTTGAACAGCACAAGTAGGGGACCACAAAGAGCACTCTTCCCTCACTGCTCGTAATTTGTCAGACTAAAATGAGAGTTGCCTCCACAAATTTCCCTGATGCACAGAGAGAAAGTGCTGCCTCATAAGTTTGAGGCTTATTGGCACAGGGTGATGATGAAACACGGCACTCTCATATGTCCAACTTTCCCTCCTAGTCCTGTGAGATCCCCCCCATTTTCCACAATTTTCTTTCACAAACAACCCCACATGAAATCCTCTGACAGAAAGCAGATCGAATGTAACACTGAGCATGCCCTAGAACTTACAAGTTTCTAAATTATTTCAATATCTGGACACTCAGCACCACTCAGGAAAACAGAACATAATGGGTCACATTCCAGAATTCTAGAGAAAATTGGGAAGACAATCCCCACATGAGTCCTGGCAGATGGAAGGGTTACAGGTTGCAGGACTTTCCATCTCTGGAGACTTTTAAAAGCAAGTTAGATGCTCCATTCATTACTTAACAGTTTGGACCACAGCAGGGAGGTACCTATAAACCTATAAACCCTATTTCAGGAATGCCAGAGGTAAAGAAGTCAGGGAAGCCTAATTTTGATGCACTTGAAGCGAAGTTCACTGTCTACAGGAGACTGAATCCCTGCTCATTTCACCTTAGATGTATCCACTAACCTCATCCACAGATCATGTCTTTAACTCTACAAAGAGTTGTGATCTGTTTTCTTTCAAAGCCAAAATTATAGCAAACACCTGCATGCTATGAGAAAGAAAAGTAAATACTGAATATATGCTGAGAGGGAGAAGGTCTGAGACACCACAACAGCAGATGTGATCTTTTTAATTTGCTAAGGTCCGCCAGAGGATGTTCCTTGAAATTCCTTAGTAGCAGAAGGAAGTTATTTCAGGTCTCTGGAGGAAATTGCTTAATTCATTTTTGTGACATTTAGTGTCACACTCCTGCTGAGAAATACACATTTTGTTGGAAGGAAATAATTCATTAAAGCAAAGCGTATAATGTAATTCTCAACTTCCAGAGTTTTTGTACAGAGACAAATCCAAATCCTGGTAATTCTCAGGCAAAATATGTATAGATCTGTGTTTTGGCTAACAGCAACAGAGATATTGGCTGTGCTTGGTACTTCTGCATCCAGTCTTGAAGTTTTCCAACTGGAATTGATGCTGACTTATGCTTGGCTGCAGTGTGGACGACACGCTCTCAAGAAGGCCTGGAAAAGAGAAACAAGGCTTCACGCCAACAGCAGGAGAGGTTCATATCCAGGGAAACACTTCCCCAAGGAGCAAAATCTGGAGTCTTCATTAGTAAAACCATCAGGAGCAGTTCGATCAAGTGATCAGTGTTGGTCCAGGCACAGAATGCAGGGCAGGCTGACAAAAAGTGCCGTATCTCAGCTCTACCAACTGCAGCGCCAAGACACTGGAGATACACTTTTGCAGCATATGCCAGAATCTGTTCAAAACTGTCTTTCTCAAAGAGTCTAGACTGCTTTGCATCAACACAAGAGCACAAAGCCTAACCACAACGTGGTGCACAAAGAAGAATTAATATCCTCTTTCTTAACAATCTGAGAGTCTTCTCCTGGGTAAAGCCACTTGTAAATAGTTATTATTCAATATCTACTTTTCAAACTGCTGTGAACTCTTGAGTATCTGGTCTTTTTGAAAACCCCACCACTCTCTTTGAGTTCCCAAACAGCAAGGCAGCACTTTCTCAGGAATTAGATACTTAAAAGACTTGAACATCTGTGAAAACCTAAATGGAAGTTTTGCTGCAGTGCAGTCCATAGCACTGTGGGAGCTTGTTAGGACAGTTTGCTGCAAAGGATGTGTGCCTTGATGATAAATAAACCTGTCTTGTGGTTATCTGCCACTGAAAGGAGAGGTTCAGCTCTGTTCTTGAAACCCTGTCCCTGTGTTGGAACTGACAACTGACTGACTGCAGTTAATTGGTTAAAGATGGCAAACTGCAAGAAGATGTTGTTTGTGTCCCTGAGGGCTTTTGATCCCATGGCTTTATCACAGCAATTCCTCCTGCAGCCTGCAAAATAGGCCTCCAGTGCCTTCCATATGCAACTGATGCTGTCAAGACCCAAGAAGTCCTGTTCAGACAGTGAAACAAAGACACTCTGCACTTTCAGACTCCGTGTGAGTTTTCTGAGGATATACAAAAGTCAGAGGGACAAAATTAGGTCTCAGGAAAATAAGAGTTAGAAACTCCCTACAGCAGGTCAAGTAAATTGAGACTGTTACAAGTTCAAATGTTGCTTATAGAATTGTTTCTATATCTTCCCTATATTTTGAAAACAATATAGTTAAAAATAAAATTAAAAAAAGACAGAGCTTTCCAACTGAACACCAAGATTTTTAGCGATTCACTTTCTGCCCATGGAGACAAAGCCAATCTTGCAAACAACTGGGCTATAATCCAAAGCCAGAAATCAAGACTCATTTTATTACATTTCTTTCCCTCAAAATTTTGAAAGAGTGTTTGTCTCAGTGTGATTCAGAGATGAGCATTTCTCAGAAGTAGTTTTTCCCCCTAGGAAAGGCTTTTGCTTTTTCAAAGAAGCTCAGACCATCAGCGGTGTCTTTAGCAACCTTGTGCTTTCTTTCACAAGCTTCCCCACGCTCTGGCTGGAACTGCTTTTGTGTGTATAATCTTGTAAAAACAATGATGGTAACAGTATACATAATTCAAACAATTAAGCCACTGCAACGAGGGGAGAATAATGTCTCTGAGTGTTAAATCATATTTGCAGTTTGGGTGCTGTCCTGCATAATAGATCTGAGTGGTGCAGTGTTTTGTCTGCCATAAATAGCAGCTTTTACCTTCTTTGCCATTCCACTATATCAGCCCTGCACTAGGATAAACAACACACCATAAAGGAGCAGAAGGCACAGTTAAGATAGAATCATTATGCAAATAGGTTATGGCATGCTTTATATGAGAACAGCTTCCCTAAAGAGACCTAATGGGATGACTGACCTATAAAGCATTTAATTTGTTGTTAGCATTTCATTTAATTGTCTTTCAGTTCCTCTAGGAATAAAACTTTTAATTGTAAAAACTTCCAAATGACATAATGGTTGATTTCTCTTTCTGTAACTAACAGGTTCCTCTCATAGTAAAAATAGCTTGCTGTGATTTCCAACTGTAATTTTTAAATCCTGGTATAATTCTGGTGCAAAACTTTGGATGTTAGACCTCAGCTGAAAAAACTCTATTAAAAGAATGTTATTCTAGAAATGCTAATGAGAGGCATGTTGAAGAAAGACTATATATCTTGATATACAGGTATACAACAGATGATCAATTTTTCTCACTTTTGACCTTTGAGTGGTAGGCTCAGGATCCATAGTCCTAACAGGATTGATTATTGTGTGAAGGTTACATGCAATAGGGGGTAAATAGACTATATCCATAAATCTTCATTTTCTTTGGCCAACTACTAAAGGAGATTTAAAATCCTCAC
>VZTJ01000523.1:670704-726521 GCA_013397795.1 Orthonyx spaldingii | reverse complement strand
AAAAAAAAAAAAAAATTCAATGGCATGTAGTATTAATCATCAAGTGTTAAGTAAAGGGACTACATAAATACCATATTCTGAAATGCATTGCTTGTTTCAATAAAAGCCTTCAGGTGGGTTTACAAAGGTAAATTGGATTTTTTTTTCATAGAGAGGGGAACGTTATGTCTCCAAAGGCAGGCTTGGAGGCACCTCATAGATATGAGAAAATAAGAGATCATTCCTGTTGGGTGTTTGGTTTTTGTTTGGGATTTTTTTGAACAAAGAAAATGACCAAAAATATGTTCTGTCAGGTAAAGCTGTTCACACATCTTGGGTTAGATCAGCAAGAGAACAGCCACAAGGATCAGGGAATGTGATCATTCCAACCCATTCGACATTTGCCAGGCCACACCTGGAATGCTTTGTCCAACTCTGATCCCCCAGTTCCAAACAGACAATAAAAAATGGAAAAGGTGCAGCAGAGAAACACCAAGATAATCAGAAATTGGGAGGGCTTGGCATGTGAAGGGAGGATGAAAGAATTTTTATTCATCCAAGAGCAGAGAGGCGCATGGAAAACCAACCCCAACCTTCCAGTACCAAAAGGTAACTACGGAGGTGATGGAGGATAGGAGGAAATGGACTTCAGCTGCTTCAGGGGAAATATTGGTCTGGAGTAAGAAACCAGTTCATTGTGAGCGAAAACAACAATACTGGAATAAGTTACAGAGAAGTGGTGGAATCTTCCTTGCTGGAAATTTTCCTGCCTCAGCCTGACAGGGATAACCTTTCAACAGAAGGTTGGACCAGATGGTCTCCAGAGATGCCTCCCAACCTAGATTTTTCTCTCATTCTAAAAATGCCTCGTGTTCTGCTGTGACATTTCTTCCTACCCAGCCTTTTTAAAAATACAAAATCTTGTCTGAAATTTATACTTCATTGCACAATCTTACGTTGTTAATTTGATTATTAAAAGAAACCACCTTTCGACAAATTGAACAAACTGAAAACTCTTCAGCCCCCAGTCAAACATTTTATAAGCTAATTGTGCTGATATGACAAAGACAAGAACTGCTAATGAGGTATGGATTTGTGATGGATATATTTTAGTTGAATGGACATATTTTAGTTATAGCTTCAGAGAATGTTAAATCTAAACATAAACATAAAAAGAAACATATTTTAAAAGGTCAGAGCAAAAGATTCCAATTCTAACCTCAAGCAAGAAAAAAACCCCAATGGTATCTTTATAAAGGCTTCTCCTAATTCTAAAATATTGAAACAAAATTAGACAGAAATACACATAATCCTTAAAAAAAAAAAAGCTTTTAGTATTCTGTTGGCATTCTTTTCCAGGAAGCTGTGAAACTCATGCATTTTCATTTAGCTTCTTCCATCTTAACCTTTCTTCATGTCATTGCATCCTTAAGCAGAAGTGTATAATATCTATTATTTTAGCCATTAATCTCCCATTTCTAATGTTACTGTACCTCAAAATGACTCACTGTGGCCAATTCTTAAATATTTTGTGCAGCATAATGCTCAAAAGCAATCAAATAGAAAATGAAAAAGCCTAAACCCCAGAAACATCACAAGTTTATCATCCCATTATTTCCTATTTATATTAAAAATTTTGAAAGAAAAAAAAACCCATCAAAACAAGATCTTTTTAAAATCTACAAACCCTACCCACATTTTGGAATTAATATATATTTTTCAAAGCAAGATTAAAACACACACATTGCTTTTTATAATCTAATTTATAAGCAAGATAAACTAACTTAAATGAAAAGAGACATCGAACTGATGATGCTGAGAATAAATGGAGAGTTCCCAGCAATGGGTGAAAAGAACAGTAAAATTTCTTGGAGATGCCACCAAAAACAGAGATCAAAATATAACAGATGCAAGTCCAGATTCTTGTAACACTTCTGGCCTTCAAGTGCTGAGGACAGTGATAGTTGTGGTTATTTTGTTAGAAATTAAAATAGAAAACAGAGTAAAAGAAGGTAACGGGTAGGATTTGTAACATGGCTGAAAAGTGACAAAATAGAAATGCATTGTTTCTTTTTTAATATATTATTTTCAGAATTTAGCAATTGAAATAATTTTATCTAAAATTGTAGTTTCTCTACAATTTTACAGGATGTGGTGTTTAGTGGTGCTAATATTTAATTACGAACCTCTCAAATTTCACTTGTGGCCCTGTGTACACAAAAGTTTATGAGGCACT
The DNA here is from genome assembly GCA_013397795.1 of Orthonyx spaldingii. Taxonomy (NCBI): domain Eukaryota; kingdom Metazoa; phylum Chordata; class Aves; order Passeriformes; family Orthonychidae; genus Orthonyx; species Orthonyx spaldingii. The sequence goes on along the minus strand of VZTJ01000523.1, from coordinate 724,306 downwards.
GAAGGGTAACCATTACTGATGCAATCACCACATTAAAATTATATATTTCCATTTCTTACACTCACAGAAAGGGAAAAGAATAGCTGAGTAAGCAAATAATGGAGAATTGGATGTTTACAAAAATGAGTTGTACCCAGTTGGAATGTGCTGAATCAATGCTACCCCCACACAGACTTAACGTTAGCAAAGAGAACTTCCTCCTGAAAACTTTTATTATAAAACCTTACGCAATTCACAGTGGAATGAGTGGAAAATCACATTTGTTTAACTCCTCTAATTCAGAAGTTTTTCTTCAGAAAAAAACCTACTCTCAGCTCTGCACAGATTAATGCTCCTACACTGAGTTGTATTCCAGGCCCTTAGTGAAGCATCTGTTACGTTTCTCCGTATCATGTGTGTGTTAGGCAGAGAGCCTCAGGGCTTCTAACTATAACAAATCCAAAGTGGATTTTCCAAGCCTCTTGCTACTAAGGCAGTTCTCCATTTCACAACAACTTCCTCTTAGATTTACATCCTTTAACATGTACTTGCCCTCCACTAATCAAGGATGTTTGGAAATCTCTCTGCTCGCTTTCCCCATGATCATCACCTCGACTGTCCCCTCAGATAACCCTGTTTGGTTCAACTGTCTCAGACATTTATAATGCTGCAGGAAAAAATACGGCCCAGTTCTGCCACAAAAAGTTTGCACACTCCTAACTCTACTTTCACAGCTTTAAATGAGTGATAGTTTTTGAGTTAGTATCACTTCTGTTCAAGCAAAGGAAAGGACAGAGAGATTGAGAGCTAAGGCTCTTTCCAGGTCACTGCTTGAATGATTTCCTTGGCTGGATATTTTAGCCTGTGTGTTAGTTGTTAGAAGTTAACCAGGATGAATATTTCATAGCACAAAAGGACCTTGCACTGTGTATGTCAGCAAGCAGGGTCAAAACTCCATGGCATTTGTTTTTATATGTGAGGAAACAGATCTCTTGTGCAGGAACTGTAAAAGCTCCTTCATCGAGGCACCTCTCTTAGGAACAGATTTAAGACAGGGTAACGAACTCGTGATGAACTACAGGTCATAAAAAATCAATCCCAAGCTGCAAATGTGAGACGTTGTTCTTTGGGATTTACCCTCCAAGACCAACACACAATTTTCCTGTTGAAAAGAACAAAATATAATAATTGATAAATCTCACCCACAGTTCCTAACCTAGAAGTAGAATAGACCGCTCAATAGTAGGGTGAACAGCATGTAAAAAACCCCAAAATTGTGTCATGTTTGATTTTCCAATATTTCCAATTTGATTTTCAGGGTTTTTTCTATTTTCTTGTATCCTTATATTCTTACAAATATTAAATCATGGCTAATTGTTTCATAGAACCATCCATGAACTAACACTACAATCAAAACACAGATAGGTCATGCTTCACCATACAATATTTGGTTTAGAATTTCACCTCTCGAAAGTTTATACATAAACTGCAGTCAAACATCATTCCTTCCATTGGATCATTTTTTTACATCTTCCTCCAAGCAGTTGCTGCCTGCTAAACCACTTGGCAACCTGCCAGACATCCACGGTATTTTCTGTGTAAGTACAGATGCAGCATTTCAGTCTGATCTAGAAACTTACTGAAAAATAAGGATTTACAAAGGGAAAGGATTGCAGCAACAGTCCTGCAGGTTTTACTTACAGTTACAGACTTCAGCAGATGTTTAGGCTGCCACCTTTCAGAGATGTATTGCTGGTCTCTCATGAGTTCTTTCATGAATTATTCTGTGATCAAGCAAAGAGTGCTTGAGACATGAATATGAGAAGAGCTATCACAATCAGAGAAATCTACAAATCTGCAAAACACTTATTAAGAAGAGCTGTCATTATTACAATAGATCCTTCCTTCTTTGTTCCTATTACTACTGATTATTCTGTTTCGAAAGTGAGGGACAGACATCCTCAACAGGCTGAGTATTCCACTTGCAGGAGGATACGGACACTTTGTGAAAAGGTGTCTGAGAGTTATTTAAATCATGCAATGGATGGATGGATGGATGGATGGATGGATGGATGGATGGATGGATGGATGGATGGATGGATGGATGGATGGATGGATGGATGGATGGATGGATGGATGGATGGATGGATGGATGGATGGATGGATGGATGGATGGATGGATGGATGGATGGATGGATGGATGGATGGATGGATGGATGGATGGATGGATGGATGGATGGATGGATGGATGGATGGATGGATGGATGGATGGATGGATGGATGGATGGATGGATGGATGGATGGATGGATGGATGGATGGATGGATGGATGGATGGATGGATGGATGGATGGATGGATGGATGGATGGATGGATGGATGGATGGATGGATGGATGGATGGATGGATGGATGGATGGATGGATGGATGGATGGATGGATGGATGGATGGATGGATGGATGGATGGATGGATGGATGGATGGATGGATGGATGGATGGATGGATGGATGGATGGATGGATGGATGGATGGATGGATGGATGGATGGATGGATGGATGGATGGATGGATGGATGGATGGATGGATGGATGGATGGATGGATGGATGGATGGATGGATGGATGGATGGATGGATGGATGGATGGATGGATGGATGGATGGATGGATGGATGGATGGATGGATGGATGGATGGATGGATGGATGGATGAAGACTGCATGAGTGGCAAAAAAAAGTTTAGACTAACATGGATAACAAGTTTAAAAAAAGTCAAAATGACTTGGTAGAAATTTACATTTCATTTTGCTGGCATAGTATTGTGTAAAATTAAACTGAAAAGTCAGTCGTTAGAATGAATATTGTTAGAATCTTCCTACCATGGGTTAAATTCTAAGGTAAAATTTCTGTGATTCTACAGAAAATTCATCTGATTTTGAGCTGTAGCCAATATGCATAACACTATTAAGGGCCCATAAAATGAATCACAAAATTTATTTTCTTTATTAAAAGAATGTAAAATGAAAATTTAACTTTCAGCATTTTTCCTATTAATTCAATGTATGGAAGAATAATCAAAAAGCTTATAAGAACAAGAACTTCCTGGCCACATTTTGCTTGCAAGAAAGGCAAAATAATAGTAAGGGGGAAAATACTAAAATACAGATACTATTTTAATAGTCTGAAGATGAAAGATTTGATACATTTCACTGTTTTTCCAAGTGTGTTTTAGCACTTAGAGGAGAGCAACAATTTTTTTATAACTCAGGCTGAAATTTTATACCCTATGAATGAAGTTAACGGTATAAATTAATAAACTGAAATATAAACCAAAAATACTGAAATCTGGTCATATTTGAGCTTCGAAGAATTTGCAAGACTAAATTTTGGGTTCCTTTTTGAAGTATTCCCACGTTTCAATGAAGAGATAAGGATCACTAATCTAAACACCAATTCACAGTAAAGCTATTTTAAATTGTTGCCCCTGAAGTCTCTGCAGAAGGTGATCTGTGATCATCCTTACATGGTTTAGTCAGTCACCAACCAGCTGCAGTGACCTGAGAGACACAGGAGGATGGACAATGCAAAAATGTTGATATGTCCACCTCCAGAAATTGGATCTTATTCTTAACAACACTGAATTTAATATGGGAAAGCTGCAGAAAAGCAGAATGGCTCTTGATGGCTACAAAGAAACAGGAAGAACACCAGAAGTTAAAACTTCTAAATGTGACCTCCACTGCCCTTCTGTGGGCTTGGATGTGCCCATCACTTATATGCCACTACCTAAAAATGTAAAAGCTATATTAGGATGAGGCTAGAAGGGTGAAATATTAGCTGAGAAAATGACAATGTTCTTTGTTGGTGATTTATTCTAGCTTCAGTTAATGTGTTTTCTTAAGCTTTTGGAATAGTGTCATCTTCATTCTCAATTGTTAAGTTTCAGACATGCAGCTATATTATTAAAAATTCCTTTTGATAGAATTAGACTATCATTAACAGGTAATGAGAAGAACATTACTGACTTTGTGAGGAATTATGTCTTCCAGGATTTTCATCTAAATTAAACTTTGGTCTGACTTAAAAGAATAAATTGTCTCTGAAGTCTACGGTTTCCTTGGTGATATTTTTTATTCTCGTGTCATAATGCAAGTAGAAGAAACATTTGAAACTTTGGTTAGATTACTTTCCAATACCGCAAAAATGGGAAGATCACACAAAAATTGAATGATGCCAAATGAATGGAGTAGAGAATATGCAATTATGACTAAAGTAGGATTAAATAAGTAAAGGTTAAGTGCAAGCACGACATGATAGAGAGGGGAAAAAAAGGAAAGGAAAAATTTCCCTGTGCTTCTTTTCATAACTCATACATACGAGTCATCCAAGTCATGGATAATTTATATAGATCATATATAGATCCGTTTTGTGCAATGCTATGAAAGTGCACAGAGAGCTAAGTGACTGTGGTTTAAATGACAGAAATTGCTAATAAACACACATGGAAGAAAGGCAGAATTTTTTTTTCATGCTATATACAATATTTTTAAATCCGTATATATATATATATATACACATGAGTGGATGGGTAATTAGAAATACTGTAGAATAAGTTTGGGAGTCCAACAGAGATATGTACTCATTCCTATTTTTTAAAAAATTCAAGTGCTTTCTTTGAACGTCTATCATTATTGGGAATTTGTAATAAATAAAACAACTACAGTCACTACCTCGTAGAAAATCCATACACCAAGAGACTTCATGAAGAGAATAAACTATTCCACAGTAACAAATCCAATCCAAAGAACTTCTTCACATACTCAGTACCTGTTCAAAGGTGATAAAAATTGTATAAAAATCTAATAATTTTTCAGAGAGAAGAATGAAATTGAGAATCACCCAGAATACATTCCACTGCATAAAACTAATCTGCTGAGAGTAGAGCAGTAGAGAGCTTTCAAAAGAGATCGATCTGAAAAAAACCACCAACATCTTTAAAGCAAGACTTCATTTTCATATTTATCCTGACTGATATCAATGGCATCAGCACCTCTTTGCAGAGAACCTCATGGGTTTACCTTTGAGAATGCTCACCACGTGTGAGAATGCTCTCACATCACACCCTTGCCTCCTTTGTACCCTGAGAGGTTTCCAGAAGCAGAGCTGTTGAACGCACGCCTTTATTGCTGTTCTTTCAGGACAGTTTGTCAGGTTGGCATCACCCATTTGTATCTGACCAGAGCCAGCCAACCCTTTAAGGATCCATGTGTGGAACCACTCTTCCCAGGGCAGATGATTCTCCATCACATCGATGTTATTTTATGGTGATGTGTTACAAATTCAGTCAGAAAAGGTCAGAGCTGGCACTGGAAGAACAGTGATTCATTATTCAGGGGAAGATTGCCTTGCAGCCCATAAAGCACTCAGTACCACCATTAAGACAAAACCTACAGTCAGAACAGCAGCAATATCACAGTCCTGTGGTGTTTAACTCCTGCCCCAGCAGGAAGTATGAGAATAATTCCATTTTCAAAAGCTACAGTTCTACGCCTTTTTATTCTCTCCTAATTAAAGTAATAAATAATAATTTGATTAATAATGGCAAAAGCCACTGACCAACCTTGATTTTTTTTTCCTCTATAGACCAATATTCTTTCAGACATTAATGAAATATTAATTAAAGGTTTTTTGTTAGACCAGGACAGAGAGACTGAAAATTAGCCAAACATATGTGATCATTATTCTGCAAACATGAGCAAGTACATTCTACACTTTAAATTTTAAGTGTTAAGAAACCTGAGAAGACAGATAAGTCTTAATAAATCATCCTTTTACAGAAGAAGAGCTCAATCAATATTGTAAGAAAAATATTCACCTGGCTGGAAACACTTGCACTAAATTTGGAGGCCGTGGGCTGTTGGCTTGTGTGAGGACTCAAGGTAATACTTAAATTTCTTCAAAATTCCATCTGGGGAACAAAAAGCCAGAGTTATTTTATTTATTCTTGAGAAGTAGGAAAGGAAACAAGCAAGGCAGGACTTCTCTGCTGTTATCTGGAGCCTAGAGAATTTGGGACCATTGAAGATGTCAAGATAGGGTTTTAAAAGACTTCTGTGGAGCACAGAGGACTGACTACAGCTCAGGTAAACCAAGTCCCTGTAGAGTCAATACATCCTTAAAGAGTTTCAGGATCAGAAACTAATTTACTCATCATGTCTGCTGTGGAAAATTGAGTTACAGGTGCCCCTTGTAATGCAGACTTTTACATATTTTTAAATTACAAATAAAATCTTCCAACGCGTTTGGACAATATAAAACATGAGGAAAGTTGAGGCAACACGAGATAATAATGACTGCCTGAAAATGCTAATGGAAATGGTTGTTAAGTAAGGCCAGAAAGAGCATCTGTGCCAGAATTGGGGTGGAATGGTTGTACCTCCATCTGAACTGCGACATCAGTATCTTCCTTTACCTTGCTGGAGAATGCCTTGGATCTAACCACATCACGGTTCCTCCAGTTAATCACTGGGTTGATTTTTTTTTCCTGTCTTTAAGTAGAAGGTTCCTGGACAGGAATCAAGGCTTTTGGTGATCCCTGGGCTCGAGGCGAGACAGCCAAGCCCAGGATGTTGTGGAGCAGGAAGGGGTTTGCCCTGGTGAGCGCAGTTTGCCAGCAGCAGCTGCTGTATGTGGGAACTCGGACGTGGCAGAAGAAAATGTCATAAATCTGAGTGCTTTAAATAATGTGTAACCTAATATACTGCTTTAAAATATTAAAATTTCAAATTATGAACGATTCCCCTTATACCTGATATCCGAGGATGTTTCAGCAGTTTCCATTAGGGCTGCAATGACAGCTGCTCCGAATTGCTGATCCTGACAACTGCACTGCACTGGCTGTAAATCTGGAGAAAATGTACCCCTAAAAACCAGCTGGTTACATAAGGGAGAATCCACAAAATTGTTGAAAGATACTAAAGTAGGTGCTAAAATCTTACTTTTACGATTAAAATATGTATGCCAAAATATATATTACTCATTACGTGTCGTAGAAACAAGGTAAGTAGGATATGAATTCACATCCTACATTACAATACAATACAGTATTTATGGTTAAGCTGCCTTATTTCTAACATGGTAACTTCAAAATCCATCAAGCTTTACACTTAGGGAGATATCAGAGAAAAATTTAAGGAACAGGATCCTCTAAGAGAAATACTCATTAAAATGTGTGTAATGAAATTTAAAAACTCTTTATAAATGATATACAAACAAAAAACTTCATCTAATCATCGTATATGAATACATGAAGCTCATCACGAATCTCTCCAACAGCTGTTCTTTTAGTGTAAAAATAATCTGTGGAAATACCTGAATTTGTTTTGTTTGCTCTGACTACTCAGGGGTTCATTTTTGTGACTCTTACGGCTCTACATTTATGAGAGGCAGAAAGACAGACTTAATGCAGTTCTGAGGCCAAAAAGGCACTGATCACTCAAACCTGCCACTAACATGCCTTGGATAACCTCATCATTCTCATTGAAATCATGTTCAAAACATAACAATTTGGGGGATCATGGAAAATCATATTTATGAATAAATCTACATCAAACTGAGTACTAACTTCTTTCATTGTACTTTTTATGGCTGATTTCCACTAACCAAAATGTCCTTTGTTGAGCATGATTTGACCTGATTTGGGGGAGAACACCTTTACCATTCTACCTTTAAGAAAGGCCTCTTTGAAAATTAGTTGCATCTTACCCTTTTGGTGTCTGCTATTTTCTAGATCATTTGCGTTTTAAGCAAATGTTGAAGAGCTGCTTCCATTTTCTGTAAATTGCTGCTTCCTTGTTTGTGTTGCAATTCAAACAGCTTTTGAAGCCTTAACTTCAGATTCCAGAGCTCCTTCACACTTAGTCCCCTGGCACTTCAGTCACGTTGACTTCACTAATTAGTTTCCGTAATTTCTCAGTCTGCTCTTTTGGAATTGGAAACCTTTGAGTCACCAACCTGGTTTTGTTTATCCTCCTATTTAACTAGAAATGCATTGATTCGTGCTTATTCCCTCCAAGGTCATTCTCTCAGACCAGTTGATGGATCACCCTCCTGTTGGTTCAGTGGCTGCCCAGAGTGAGGGAATGTGGTGCATCCCAAATCCCGAAGTTTCTGGCGCTGTTGGCAGCACTTGCTCCAGTGGGGATGTGCAGATGCCACGTCTGCAGTAATGACTCAGAGCTTGGTAGAATTCCTCTCTCCATAACATTAACAATCAATTTAAATCTGTCCATGGAGAGTGGAGCAGAACAAAACACTGACTTACAGAATGCTTTTTCACAATCTTTCCCCAACATTGGTTTTCTGATTCTTACCTCTATTGGGTGTTTTTTCCTAAACCATTCTGCCACTGCCTCTTTTTCTTCCTTTGGAACTCAACTGCTTGAAAAGCAAGGACTCTTCAACCCCTCTGTTCTAGTTGTGATACCTCTAACACAATACTTCTATTGTTTTCCAGATGATTGTTTTAAAACCAAAAATGATTTGACATAGGAAAAAAAATAATCACCCAAACCTGTTTGATTCAGATGTTGCTGCCCAGGAACAGGAACACATATTCACTTCATTCAGTGAAACTTGAGCTCTGGCTCTATCTATGATGTTTTGTATGGCATTCGCACATTTTTGTTGCTTGAATGTTTTTTAATATCAGTAAAAATATTCCCAAAAAAGTTTAAATTTGCAACCACAATCAAAGGACTTGTGCAAGTCTCCTGTCATGGTGCAAACAGGAGAAGGGGCTGTGAGCACATTGTACATCACAGATATATTTATAGCATACACCACGCTCTGCAGATATATTTGAGGTACTCTCTTATGCACGTATATGTGAGCATATGTGTGAGAAACTTGAAGAAAGTATAACTTAAATGCATTTATAGTTTTTCTGGTTTATGAACAGAAAGGAGAATGAATCCTCCAAACTGCCCAACCATTAAATATGTTTTTTAAAACCTCATTTTAACTGTAATATTAATTATCTATGTTTCAAAACTTCATCTTCTATTCCACCTATTTTTTTGGCAAGTTTTTGTTTTGAAAAGTGAAAATCTTATTCAGTCTGGTGTTCTGCTTTGATACAGAACAAAGACAGAATAAGTCTTTGTTATTTCTCACATCATTTTCTCTGTATTTGTATTCAACACACAACAGTTTTTTTTTCTAGTCTTTTGTTTGAGTCACCAAAGATTAATTCTTCCTTCTAAATAAAATCTCGTATTAATTTTATTCATAGATAGCCTATAAAAAAGTTGTCTTGATATTATTTAAAGCACATTAATGGGGCAATATATATTAACATAACTTATGTTACATTTGTTTCCTGTTGGGGTTTTAAATCTAGATAACGACTGATTAAATAATGAAAACCCATTTTGCTAAGAATTATTTACAGCCATGCTTAGTTCTATACCATGATTTTTTTTATCTTAGACCTCAATGCTGGTTCCAGGATGGGTTGCTGTTCATCTGAGATAAACTGTTAATCAAGAGATCTTAGCATGCACCTCACAGTTTAAAATATGTACATTTCAGCCTATTTTATCCCTTTCCATTTTAATATTGAACCAAAAACTTACCTCATGTAATTGATCTATAAATATCTCAGGATGAAACAGTCAATTCCACCGGAATCAATTTAAGATTTTCTTTTTAAGAAATCAAAAAAAAAAAACAAAACCCATCCTACACAACCTCTTTAACCTATAAGTCTTTCCTATAGGCTTAATTTGAGTAGCATCTCTTTAAAAAAAAAAATTAGAAACCAAGCCTTGTGCAAGTTCACAGTTTGGCAGCAGAAACTGATGGTGAAGTGCCTTCATTAATTCTGTTATACAACAGCATTGACTCTGAAGCACGGTGAAGGACTGTGTGCAGAGCATCCAGGGGACACAGAGCTGAAGCAAACCACAAAAATACAAGGAATTCACTCCTCAGGGTGGTTTTTTCGGCAAAATAGGATTTGTTATTGAGAAGTTTTAGAATCACATGTAATGGAGGAATTGTCACAGCCTTGGAAGAAGACAAAGTTGGAAACCATAGAGAAAGAATTATCCTGAAATGAGCTCTGGTCAGAATGAACAAGTCCTTGTGTGGAATTGTGACTGCACAAAGAAAGACACTGGGGACCTGAACTTGACATTGATTGCTCAATTCCTTTTCAACTGGAAATGAATTCTCAAACACTTGCTGAGATTGAGTTCCCATCCAATGGCAAGCATGTCATTACAATTAGTTTCATTTTAATGGCTGTTTCAGACCAAAAAAAAAAAAAAATCACTTTTTAGAAATCAGACACAGCCCTTTTAAGCAGCACTGCGGAACATCAGCTGGTTGTTAATTTACTGTATCAGATCTATGCAACCCTTCACAAAAACAAAAAAGTGTCTTCCACTATTGCAACTATTTCATTCTCAGTTCTCACCTATAAAGTCATGTCAGCCCCATGACAGCAGCAGAGATTTTCATGAATCCTTCCATATTTTGAACCATGGGTTTTATTTAATTACAGTCTACAACATGCAAAAAGTAGTTATCATACACAGAACCTGTTGCACAGAACAGTGAATCATATGTCTGAACGTAAAAAACAAGTTCACATATAAAGTTCACTATACCTGAATAAATATTCATGCCAGTACATGTCCAAACCTGTCCTTCACTGTGCTGAAAACACAAATTCTCATGAAGAAAAGCAGCGTTTTTGGAAGCCAAGTATTTGCCACTATGACAGAACTGTGTTCAAATCCTAGAGACACCTGATGATTAACAACAAAAAAAAATTATTTGTTTTCAGATGAAAAATTGTAAAAAATGGAATAAGGGTATTAAAATGTTTCTAGTTTACGTTTGTGAGTTGCTTGATTTTTGGATCAGCAGAATAATCACCTGTAGCTATGTCCAGCTTCAAGAATATTTCCAGGAGTGCAGACCTTACCTGAAAGGCTGATGGAACCAATACTTTCAGAGCAGAATGTCACTTTGCTCTCAAGTTATGAAACAGCAGCATCAACTCCATTACTTCTTTTATTTAAATCTTCCAAAATTTCAGCACCTTAAGAAGGGAGTTTGCAGAAGACTCCTGCCTCCACTTCTTTTCACTCCAAAACATCAGTGTTCAAAATCTAAGCAGTCCCCACGGTCATTTCAAATGCCATAGGGGAGAACAAAGCCCGTTCCATACATCTGATAAAACTCCCTGTACGCTGGGACTGCCCTTCCTGTGTTTGATCACGTTCTCCCTCTTCTTGCTGCTTCTCCCTTCTGTTTTCTCTTTTCCTCCTTTTAACTTAACAATTTTAACAGGACTTCAACTTGGTTGTTCACACTAATACAATCCCACCTTAATATTCTCTTAAAAAATTGAAATTACATTTATATGTGGCAGGAAAAAGAGTGTTAAAAGAGTGCAGAGAATTTGAGAACACGGTATCATTGATACATTTGGTTTTACATTAAAGGCCTCCAGCATTCTGTAATTTGCTTGTGTAGAGTCTCTATGAAAAGACTGAACTGAAAATAGCATGGATACTTTCACAGAACATTTATAACAGAAAACAAGTGTAAAGACACAAACCTTTGCTGCAAGCAAGAAAGCTGATGTGGATTACCTTTGACTTCCCTTTCACTTCATTGGCAACACATGATAGCATACGGTTTTGACAGGAAAATAAAAGGAATTAACAAAATGGTAACTGAAGACATGTTCCAACTTTAGATTCCAATTATAGCCCACATTGCTTAAAGCTAGGAAATGTGCAAACATCTAACACGGATGAAGGAGAGAGATCTAATGAAAAAGACAACATGACACGAGAACACCGAAGCAGAAGCAGCTAATTAAACCCATACAACTGCAAAGCAGATAAATTATTAAGAGAGGCAGAAGTTAGTGATAAACTTGTAGTGCTTTCATGCTGAAAGAAGATTTAAAATTAAACAATCTGTAAGCACAAGTTCTATGTAGGGTTGGGGGGTTGAGTTATCATTGCATTTATTTTTTCTGCTGTAACCTACTCTGCCATCCAAGCTACGTATCAAAGACTGCCCTGGACAGGTTTGCCTGTGGGCTAAAGGGTTTTGATAAAAAGCTGTGTAATGCACACTGGGAAAAGCTTTATCCTTTGGAAGATAAACCTCCATCCACCATTATTAACAACAACCAAGCATGGGTGGATTTCAAAGGCAATGTTCATTTTGCTCATTCTGCAATTAAAATAATCTGCAAAACTTCCTATTTGACACTAAGGAATCTACTACTGCTCTACAACTACCTACAGAACAAAGCAGGCTGCACAGCAGAACGAACTCTGGGAATTTAGGGATCTGGCACGCATCATTCCTGCTGTCAATTTTTGTCACGTGGGGTGTAATCCCAATGAAGTAATTTGGAAATAAGATTCATTTAACCCTGGAAGTGTTCGAGGCCAAGTTGGGTGAGGCTTGGAGCAATCAGGTCTAGAGGAAGGTGTTCTTTCCATGGCAGGGATGTGGAACAAGATGATCTTTAAGGTCCCTTCCAACCCAAACCATTCCATGACCCAGCCTCTACAGGCAGTGTGTGACCAAGAGCCATGCCCAGGTATGAATGGGAGGCTCCATATCTCCGTGCAGGACAAGGATCAGGAACACAGACTTTGTGGAACAAAAGGAACAGCTTTTACCTCTGGACAATGGTTCTGTAACCCAGGAAGGGAAATCTGTGAGGGGAGACTGAGTCAGCAATCACCACAACCCCCAGACACTCTAGGAGCCCCGTTATTTCATGAGCAGTTCCCTGTCATGTACATCTACTTGTTCCCTCTCTGTATTTTTGAAAATCTGTATGGAGCTGAAAGATCTACATTCGTGAGGTGTTTTTACAAACTTCCTGTTAATTTTTTGAAAATGTGCTGGAAAGTGTCTGAAAAGCAATAAATCCTTGCACTGGTAGTTTAGTGCTTGGAAGGTTTTCTGCAAATTGCTGAGGTTTTTACAGTGGTCTGTAACAGGCTCTCCTTTCAGCATTTCAACAAGAGATACTTAAACAAGCTGATAATTTAATCATGTTAATGATTGCACAACTACACAGAAATCAGACTTAATCAGAGGAACTTTGTGCATTCAACACAGATGATAAATCCCTGCAATCCAAACCTTTTGTGTACGCTCTGTACCTGCTTCCCCCAAACTACAGGAAAATCTCCTTATGCAAAGAAATCTCTTTATAATAAACTGGGTTTTAGGTGAGTGAAACCCCATATTTCCAGGCTTCACTGAGTAGGCAAATATCACCTTCTCCCTTTCTTCCTTCCCAACTTAGTATTTCTCTATTTGGTGAAACACAGGATTGAACAGGATAGAAAAAAAGTCTCCACTGTAATTCATTGTTGTGCAACTGATTGAACTTTAAAACCCACCACGGATCAAACTGCCCCCCAAACAATAACATGTCTGTATTTAAAATGAAGATTGAACTCCTAAAATATCATTAAGTCTTCTGCAAATCATCTTTTTTTCAAACACTGATTTCCTTCAAGAGAGATTTAGAGTTCTCACTGAAAATACTATGGGAAATTTTGGAATATCTCAAACACTTTCTTTTTTATATCTATTAAAAAACCCATCTACAATATATAGTATTTTGCAGGACAATTTTGACAAAATATTCTGTCTCTGTGTAATTAAAATATAGGAAATGCTCCAGAGCTATTTTTTGTAGCTCATTTAAATCCATCACCAGCTTCTTTGATTTGAAGAACACAACATTTCTTAATATCAGACCATACCCTTGGCAAATCTCTTCTCTTACACAGTTAGTACCTTTCTAAAATAAAGCAAACCCCATGTCTCATTCCACGACATGAAACAAAAGAAATAATTCTGAAAAAGAAAAATAAAGAAAATGTCCATTTGTGCACTAATCACAGTAGTTGTGTTTGCACAGTAGGTAGTTTATATATTTAATATACAAGATAATGTTGAATTTCATAGTTGAAAGAGACTCACATTTGGACATCTGTGAAAACAATTGAAATCAAGAATAATTTTCTGAATTATGAATTAGTTTATACGCAGTCTCCTTCTACTCTGGCATAAGAGAAACAAAACCCAAACAACAGCTCTAAATTTAATAATTTACTACTTAGCAAAGTTAAGTGCAATGCCTTAAATTTCTTGCCTTTTTCTACGAATTCTTTGGTGGGGTTTTTTTGACCATCTATTGTCACCAGCAGCATCTTGGTTTTAAAGCTTCCTGTAGAGAAAGCTTTACGTATGAAAAAAAGAATTCCTTTTTCCCCAATATTAAGGAGTTTTTCACAACGATACTGAATAAGTTGTTCCTCCCAATCTGAACTGTTACACACAACTACTGCAGGAACAGATGCTTCTGTTGATTCCCAGTGATCACGTTCTCTGACCTAAATTACTTAGTTCTTTGCTTCTGATCATGGTTACTACAGAATTTGTCAAGTACTTTAAATTTAAGACCCTGAAAATGTCAAAATAGGCCTTAAAGCATTCCCTGTATCCTCAAAAAAGTCATGTGTAAAAGATTTTTTATCATAAGTTTCTTCCTGCACTAACTTTGCAGCGTGTTTGGTTTCCCCAGTATCCCTGAACATCTGCATGCTCTAAACATAAAAAAGAAATCCATTTCCAAAACTGATAGAGCAGGAATAAAACTGCCAAATATCAGCAAAGTGCATTTTTACAGCAGAGAATAATTTGGGTTTGCATTACCGGCGCATTTCAGCTCAAATTTGCAAGTAGCACTTTTAAAAGTACAAAATACTAATTTAAGAGAATTAAAGCCCCAAAAGCTTCTCAGTTTCTGCTGGAGTGCTCTGGGCAGCTGTGGGGTCCCCAGTAAAGGATAGACAGGGACATACTGGGAAAGGGATTAAGGGGCTGGAATATTTCCCATGCAAGAAGTTAAGGGAGCTGGAACTGCTCGGGTTGGGTCATAGGAGGGTGCAAAAACTCCTGGTGGGAGCAGCAAAGACCAGACCCTCGCCAGAGGTACCCAGAAACAGGACAAGAGGGAATAGTGCAAATTTAAACACAGCAAATTGCACATAAGAGAAAGGGGTTTTTGTTTTAATCCTGTGTGTTTTGCTTTCCGTGAGAGTGGTCGAGCAGGTTGCCTGGAGAGCTGTGCAGTTGCCGTCCTTGAAGATCGACACAACCCAGCTGGACACAACCCTGAACAACCTGTTCTGGGTGAGTGCATCGTGGTGTTGGACTGGATCTCCAGGGATCCTTTAGCATTCATCTACTCTGCTTCATTTTTTGATTTTCTGGTCAATCATTTTTTAGCCTCTGATGTTACGGCTCTACCTTCACAAAAGAATGCATCATGAGTAACTTTTATTAACAATTGTAATTTTTATTCAGGATCAACTTAGTTTCTCCTCAGTGCAGTAAAAGATATTGCAATTAAAGACAACTACAAAATTGTCACTTGTTTTATAATCAGTAATATTTATAATTAATTTTTTATTCCGTCATTAGACGTGACCCAGACACAAAAACCAAATCAAACCTAAAAACCCCACGTAACAGCTGAACAGTATCAAATTAGCTTTCATTATTAAGCAGCTTCTCGTTAATTTTCCTGAATTAAAAAATAAGCAAAACATTTTATACTCCTCTACATCCATCTAATATTATTGCCAACTGAAGCTGCTGCAATTATTCTTTTAAGAAGTTGCACTTAATTACCTTTTTATGTTTTTGGATAAAGACTGAAGAAAAACTTTCAGCACCTGAAACATAAACAATTAAGGGTTACAACGACCACATTTCACTGAAGGTTGAGCAACCACCTTGAGATTAATGAGAAGGTATAAACCAAGGTAATATTTGAGAATACTCACAGGCACTGCCATTCTCTAGGGGGAAAACTGGGAGAGGAAAATGCTGTCCTGTGCTTGGCCCCAGCATAAAAGAGATGGTCCAAAATAAGGAATCCACTAAAGTACCATGGAAAGGGTTCATGAGAGAACTGGAGAGTTGGGATGGATGCCATGAAAACCAAGGATCAGCCACTGGCCTCGGGAGACTTGGGAGCAGCTCTTCCACTCACCTGGAGGAGGCCAAGGCAACCCACATTTACCTCCAGAATTTTATTAATATAAATTGAATGAGCATACTTTTAGCTGAATTAATCTCAGTATTTAGCCCTGGCTTGAGAAGGAGGATGGAATGAGGGACCTCTACAAGACATCCCAAGCTCATTTTTCCTCCAGTTCCAGCTACATGATGAGGCATTTCTAAAATATTGATGCCTGTGCTGTATTTGAGATTTTATGGCTCACTTCCTTTTTTGGGGACATTTTCATTGAAATTAATGCACATCTCACATTTTTAAGATACATTCTTCCACACCACATCTCACCAGGGCCATTATACTTCAACAGAGCAATTTTTTTCAAAACTTTTTTAACAAAATCATGCCTAGTTCTTTAAGATTTCTCCTCCTCTATTCATTTATTCTCTAGGAAATGAGCAAGAATCATAATTTCAGGTCTTTTTATTTTACATTTCAAGGTATAATGCATCATTTAAAAAGGAAATATAGCTCTAAAAGTTGCTGTTAAGGACCATGAAGCAGAAAAATAATATGTAGTTCCTTTGCAAGGTTTTTATCTTAACAGCATTACTAACTGTGACATTTATCCTGCTTAACCTCACCAAATGTACCCTAGGGAAATGTCAACAGAGTCTTATGGTTTTAATACAAATGAATTATCAAAGAGTTTGAATAATGTAATCATCTTAATGTATTCAGTATTTATAATGAACATCTGTTATGGGCAGAGAGAAGCAAAATGACTGGTTAATGCAACAATTAAATAAACAATTAAACTCAAAAATTATGAAAACCTTATTTTACGAATTTAACTGTTTAGAGCAACAAGCTGAAGCAACTGCCACTGAAATACTCCTGGCTATCCCTCGTTTCTGTTGGATGCATTTTTTCCTTTGGTGGCACCCATATATGTTTTTCAGCTGCTTGTTATGGGTATAATCCTGTTTACAAAGACAGCTTGTTCCCTGGATCGAAATCTTCTCCCTTGACTGATGCATATTTGTGTTCTTAAAGTTGCTGCCAAATCTCTTCCTTTGCATGCCTCTGCCAATAATCCTTTTGCAGTGTATTTTCTGTCAACTCCGTTTATTAAGAGGGTTGTTTTCAAACATCCTGCTTGCATACATTACTGCAGCTCTGCTCTCATGGGAACACATTCTCTAATTATCGAGATGGTCCAACAAATGCCTCTGATATTTACTGCCATTGTATTTTATTCTGGCATTACACTTCCTGACCTAAACAGAATATCTGGAAAATTTACATGAATGATGCATAATTTTGCAGTCTGTATTCTTTCGAGCTACCCTTTATGAGTAATTCCAAGAAATCATGAATATTTTGTTAAGGAAATCTTGCTGTCGTTTACCATTCAGAAAATAAACATCCTGTTTTATCCGAGTTCCTGAATGACATTTTGCCCAATCTCCATGCTCTGAACCTTGTTCAGACACTGTAATCAGTTTGTTCTTTTGCTCCTGAAATGCTGTAATTTGAATATACCTTAGGAACACTTGTCAGCTTGCCTTTGCACATCCATACAGACAGAGCAGTTTGGGTCCTGAGTGTGCAAATCTGGTGTATTGAAATTATATTCTCAGAATTCCCTGCCAGGTTGGTTCAAGGTTGGATTCATCTGCTTTGGCTTGGTGCTATTTCCTGTTTATAATTTGTTACACAGGGATAATTCAAGCTCAGAATAATATTTCAGTGAAAGTGAAAGCTATCACACGATTAAAGGTCCTAATTATTCTTAGATTAACCCCAGAATCACCACGATAGAGAAAACTCTTGACTTTGGCCATGACCACAACTTACCGGGAGTTTCATATATTATTTTATTTTTTTTTAACTGAAATTTATTTCTCACTGAAATCCACATCCTCAATGTCAATGTCTGTGTCTAGAGGGGTTACACAGCTCCAAATGGTATTTACAGCTTCTGGTGTATTGGCTGGGAAAAACCACAACATGGTTCTGACCTGAGTGAAGGAAAGCAGGTCTGTACTGCTGAGGCCTGCAAGGAGTTCCTGCCAGGATTCACAAAATTCATAACCGGATTCACAATTTATAACTTATATTATAAGAGAATAATTCTCCCCCTCTTTATTTAGAAAGAATGATTATGATAACATACCTGAGAAAGTGTAAGTCTGATAATGGTGTTTTCTTTCTATATAAAATGTTCTAGTCATAACACATTAGATACAGCAGGCAGGTTCAAAGCTGATTTAAATGTACATTTCTGCTGCCACTTTACACCACCCTAAAAATCTCCCTATTGCAAGAATGACACAAGACAATGAAGATCTCAGAAATCAGAATTAGGCAGAATATGATAATTATTTCTGAAAATGAGTGGATAAGGGGAAGTGAGGAATCCTGGCTCTGCTGGTTGCTCACCCTTTCCTAGCCAGGGGAATGACTGTGTCTCCCACATGACAGCTCTGAAACCTGGGCACACAGGCAAGTTTTCTCACGGGCAAAACCAGTCATTTCAGTCAAGAGCTAATGGAGAAGTTGCTGCTGTCAAAATCACACGAACATATGCATAATTTTCATTCTTGTATTCACAGTCATCATCACTAAGGAAGCACAGAGAGCAACCAAAGCAGATGCCTGTGGCTCTGAACACAACTCGTTCCCTTCACTGCCTGTTGGCTTTGGTTCCCTGGTTGAGAATGCCCTCACCTGTCTGGCTGATCATGGTTTTCCTTTGCCATCAGTGTCCGGTTACCACAATCAACCTTGAATTTTACGGTACTCCATGTTCCCTTACTCATCCCCTCTTCAATCCCAATTCTTTTGAAACCACTGAATCATCTAAACTCTTCCAGCCTGACCAACTCCTCCAGGGTGAGAAAACCAACGTGCTTTTCTTAGGATCTTCTACACAGTTTTCTCCGTATAACTTTTTTTCTCTGTAATCAGATTGTGCTGAACTCCTTTAGGAGTGCTGATTCTTTGGTCATCCACAGATCCACATCTATTTCATGGATGCAGGGGACGAGGACTCTGAGTATCAGGCATGGTGTGAGCACAGCTGCTCTTTCCTTTGGAGAAGAGGGACCTGGAACAACTGGAGAGATCTCACCTGGGGCAGGGTGTGAAACTGAGGCCAAGCTGGGATGTAGGAGTAGCAGTGTTGTGCATGAAAACAGACCAGGATTTAGATAAATCTTCCTGGAGCACTTGGAAGCACTGATTGCTGTCTCTTCACATTCAGGCACAAATTAGAAGGATTACACTTCTTGACACCAAATGTCTGTGTTCTGCCCCAGTTATACTTTAAATGCCTTTTGTGAACTAAGCCTGGGTCTTTTAAAATTAATTATCTTTAATTACCATGTTCACTCCTCTGTCCTCGGAAAATTGTCACTTCATTTTCTTTGTTCCAATATTTGCTTACCTTCCCAGTTAAATGTGACTTTTCAGAAGGAAATTCTCAGTTGTGCAGCAGGGTATTTCTAGCTAATTTCCTTAATACCCAGAGGATGCTCATAATCTGGACTTTCAGAAATGAGTATTAATTTCTTTTCTGTAAATTCCTTCCTTTGATCTTAGCTATTTTACAAGGTCAGTTCTAAGCACAACTTCATAAATTTTCAGATGCCTCTTCCAATTTCATTTTTTGTGTCCTTCAGTGTTAGCAGTCACAGGTAAATGATACCCCAGCTTCTTTTCCACTGCATTCTTTTCCACTTCCCAAAGATTTCACTGCTGTTTCCCTGGAGGTTCATTTTGCATGCCAAAACCCAAGATTCCTTTGACATAATACTGCCTCTCCAAATCTCACCTTTGCATGGCTCCTTGAGTTACTCATTTTCATTAATATTCCATTTATATGATCCAGCACATCAGATTCCAGTAATGCATCGAAAATCACAATTGCTCTCACCTCCTTCGCTTCTGCAGTCTTTTATTTGTTTGTTTCCTCTCTTCCCATACAGCCATTTTAACACATTAACATTTTTCTTCTAATCTGATTTCTGTCTCAAATAATGCAGTTCTGAATAAACCGAAATTGCCTGGCACATTTCAGCTCAAGTGCCACGCAAACTGTGCTCTCCTTCATCAGCCCCTCTCACTCAAGACAGATCTTGAAGGCATTATTGTTCATGCAGACCACGAAATAAACTTCTATTCAGAGAGAATTTATTGCTGAAAGTGATAATTCTTTGTCCAGGTGAGTTCGTGGTTTTTGTGCTTTGTTTTTCAGTGAGTTCTTTAAAGGCAGAGGGGAAAGGATCACCAAGATTTTGACAATGACAAGTATATCGGTTAAAGAAAAATGGAATTATTTCAATGTTTGAAAATTAAAATAATCTGATTTTTTTAGGTTATATTAAAAATAATAACTTGGAGGTAATACTTGGTATAATGGATCATAAGATATACATTAAATAATGACAGAAAATCTAAGAAGTCTATCTGTGATAATGAGTCTGAAACTTTAATTGACATTCTTGTTTAAACATTGGCCTATTGAACTGTAAGTCTCTCCATTTAATTGAGTTTAAGGCTAGAATAGAAAAGATATTTTAATTTTTAACTGTGGCCACTAAAAACACCTAAAGTGATAAAATCTGAAATCTCGAGGAATTTAAAACCAAGGGTTTTTTAATTCACTAAGACTGACCTTACAGTCTTAAAACTGGCCGAGTCTTTTTGAGGACCTGCTTACCTCTATCTGATTTGTCATTCTCATATTTTGCATATTTTTTACTATATCTTGTTCTCTTTCATTTCTTGGAAGCAGAATTGAATTTACTTTCCAAAATCATGTAAGAGGTTGATACGATTTCTCACAAGTATTACAGAGCAATTTCCTTTAGTGCTGCCAAGACTAAGAAAGGAGAGAACATTTGAGCACAGACTTTTTACCCTTCTTCCAAAGCAGAGCTAATGACGAAGATTTGGCAGGAGAAACAACTTAATCTTTGCGAAATGTTTCACTTACAAACCTACATTTTGTTCTTACAGAGTCAGCCAGAGTTCATCCCTTAAGAAGTTTTTCCTATGGAAATATTTGCCATTCGCCAAACCATTCAGTTGAATACGAAGGCACTCAGACTCCTGGATTCTAGTCCTTCCCTTGGTTTTCTCTCAGTATTTCCTGGTGTATGTGTGGAACAGTACAGAAATGTGTCTTACAGCTGAAATTGCTCTGTCCCCTACCTCTGTTATTTCCACACCCTTCTTGGACACGCCTCTCCACCCTGTCAGCCATAGCAGCAGGTTTGGATGCAGAGGGATTTTCTCTGCTTGCTCTAGTGAGTTATTCAGGGGTTTTGTCTTTTTCTCCACAAGTTTATTTGGTTGGTTTTAGTTTTTTTTTTGTTTTTTTTTTTTTTTTTTTTTTTTTTTTTTTTTTTTTTTTTTTTTTTTCTAAATAGTTATACGACATATTTCGTTCACAGATTGGAAATTCCACCCAGGCACTCAGTTTACCAAAGCCATTGTTCACCAGTTTGCCCTGACTTCCCACACAACTGGAAATTCACAACTGGGAAGGTTAAAACAGAGGTTAACCTCTGGGTTCTGGTTCTTCTTTCACAACGGGAATCTTTCAGAAAGAACTGATTTGATTTTCATATTTACACTTTAGAGATATGCAACAGGCTGGTGTGAAATTTGGTCACTCAACTCTTCCATGGCTCACTTCTAGTGGGAAAATTTAGTATCAGCGGGAAATAGAGGACTCCAAGTCTCTAATAACATTGGAGAATATTGCAATAAATTACTGTATTTTTGTTCACACTGTGCCATTCACTCACCAGAAATATGTTGAAAAAAATACCAAAAATCACCAACATTCCAACACCTCTTGAATTCAGTAACATCGACTATGAGCAGCACATCAGAAGGATCAAATAAAACCCTCCACACTAACACCAAGAGGCTTAGCTTGCTAAGAAAAGAATTAGTCATAGCTTCGATCAAGAAATTGATTTATGATACACAAACGAACACATAAAGCTTCCATCCATTTCAGAGCCTGCTTTTTGAGAGCAAATTGAACACTGGAAACAGCAGCCTCCAAACAAACTATCTTCTGACCGTCATTAAAATAAGGCAAAATTAAATGCTAATAAATAAAAAACGGCAAAATTAAATTAAATAGTAAATTAGAGGCTAGATAATTAATGCATTCCATTCTCAATACCAGATGTTCTTTTCCTCTGAAAATCTAAAATTTGTGAGTAAAGAGAAAAAAAAAATCTCAATTGCTGATAAACAGATAATTAGAAGCAAACTAAGCTTGAAATTAGATTATATATTTTTTACAAGAGGCTGTATATCTAAAGAATTATAAAATAATTGCAGGGAAAGAAAGGTAGGCTTTAATTTGTTGAAGCACAGGATGAGGCAAACTTTCAGAGACTGAGCTTGAAATGAGAGCCTTTTGTAGTACAAAAACACGATGAGACAGCCTTTCATAGCATTTCAAGCTTTTCCGTAATATATTGTCATTGCAGCCAAAGAACCCGTCATATATGATAATTTTCACACAGTTTTGAATAAAAACTTCAAATGGATCAAAAGAAAACTTTCAAGTTGCTTTGTGGTTCGTAAATATATTTAGAAATTGCTTTGTATCACAAACAATGGCACTCTAAGCACTTCAAAAAGAAAGCTGCTGGTTATGATACCTAACAGAAATAACGTTATTTGCTGAAAATAGTTTACAACACTTACAGTGGATAGAAACATCTATGTAAGCAGCGAAATGCTGGAGTGACTCTGTAAAGCACATTGTACAGCAACAGCCACATTGATTAAAGTTACTGCTGAATTTTCTGTTTTACTGCTTTTAGTTCTCTTCCTGTCCTGGAGAAAATGATTGAATCATCTCAGCCCCAAGAACGCGTGACTTGTTAAATATTTGAAAATATGTAAGTATTAGACTGCACAAACCCAGTAATTTCCTCTGATAAATAACCTAGGGGAAAAAAGCTGTTGCTCATTATCCTCAGCACAATCTCCATTTAAAAGCTGCACATTGCAGTGAACTGTATGGGCAGTAAAATATATCATTACATCTCACTTGTTGACAGTAAAATACACATCTAAAATATGTTGCAGACCTCTAAAATATGTTATATGTTGTAAAATATCAAAGACAAAGCCCAGGCTGGCATGGAGGGAGGTAGAACCATATAAAAAAATAATACATATTCCCAAAATATCTGTATTAAAGAAGGTATTTATGTATCTACCTACTCAGTAAAAAACAGTGAATTTCCCACTGATTACTGTGTTTCCCATACTGCCCAGTTCCTGCTTTAACTCGGCCCTTCTTGGCCACTCTGTTCTCATGGCTCTGCCTTAACCTACAGGAGAGTGGCCCCAGAGTTGGTATAACACAAAAATTGTCACTAACTGGTAAAGCAATTTGGAGCTAGACAGAAAAACTTTACTTTTTTCTATACTGAAATTAGGAAGATGAACATCAGAAGTATTTTTTTTTTTCAGTGTATTATTTCCATTTCCTCGGGACAAAGGTGAGCACGTTGTGTTGACAGAAACATACAACGGAACATTTAGGGTATGGGCAAGAGCACAAAAAGCTCTTCTTTGTTAAAAATTTTATAGAAGCTGATTTATTTTTTTTTCCCATTATGACCAGATCCAAATCCTTATTTCATTTCATGGCAAATGTTGGAGGAATTTACACCCTGAGATTCCCCTAAATGCTGTATGTTGAAAGATACCGTGCTCGCCGTGTAATCTTTATCACGGCTATACAGGGAGGTTTTATTCATTTTAAATCATACAGATCCCAAAACAATAATCCAAAAGGCAGACTTAACTGAGTTCCCTTGGAAGTGCACCACTCAGATTATTTTCTCTAAATCTCTAAGGCCATTAGCAGAAACCTGATAAATGAGAAATAGTGCTGGGTAAAAAGAATGTTACTGCAAGGCTATAATTTCATTTTATAGAATTTTTCTAATATTTTAAGCTTTTAATAGAGCTAAGATTAACTGAGTCATACTTCATTATATTACTCGGCTTCAAATATTTTGCCTCTTGATTTCATCAGTGGAAAGTATCCTTCTCTTTTTTGAACACAAATTTTGCTTTGTTTTTAAGGTCTTCCTAATACTGAAAACAAACAAAAAACCCCAAATACATATAACCTTAAAAATAAAATTGCTTGCTCAAACGTGGATTTACAAAACACTTATACATTCCTTTTGTACCAGAACTCCAGTAATTAAGGGCTGGACAGCATTTAATTAGCTTGTCAAATTTAACTACAAGCTCTTACATATACTTTTTTTCCCTTCAAAAGAATTGTATCGAAATGTTGTAGTCTGCCTCTTCACAGGCTGAACCTTCCTCCTGAAAACAAATGATTTTATTCCTTCTGGAGATGTGAATTGTGTACTAAATCCCATGCCATATAAATAATACCTCCTGGACACAGACAGATCAAACATAAAAAGTCTAAGCCTTAATCCTCATCCCCAGACAATGCAAGCAACTTTAGAAAGCAAATATATCTTGTGTCTGAAAAAGGCTGATTCTGCTTCAAAGTCAGCAACACACAAACCCCACCGAGCCCCTTTGTGGCTTCCAGGCCAGTTTATCCTTCATTTCTCAACAGCATCCTGCTGCTGTCCAGCAATGCTGAGTTTTTAACAGCACTACAAGTTCTTTGTAAACATAATTTCCTTCAAGCATCTGAAATAAACTGAGAAAACGCTGGGTTTACATTTTTCTCCATTTATTGCTTGAGGATGCCCACAAATGCATGAACAGGGAATCACAGAATCCAGCCAGCACCACCTCTGTGTTCACCACTAATCCGTGTCCTCAAGAGCCACATCCACGTATTTTGGAACCCTTCCTGCCTGGGATGGTAACCTCATCACCTCCCTGGGTAGCCTGTGCCAATGTTTGACAACCTTTCCATTAAAGAATTTTCCCTGATATCCAGCCTGAGCCTCCCCTGGCCCAGCCTGAGGCCGTTCCCTCTCCTCCTGTCCCTGTGCCCTGGGAGCAGAGCCCGACCCCCCCCGGCTGCCCCCTCCTGCCAGGGAGTTGTACAGAGCCAGAAGGGCCCCCTGAGCCTCCTTTTCTCCAGGCTGAGCCCCTTTCCCAGCTCCCTCAGCCTCTCCTGGGGCTCCAGCCCCTTCCCCAGCTCCGTTCCCTGCCCTGGACTCGCTCCAGCCCCTCAATGTCCCTCCTGTCCTGAGAGGCCCAGAGCTGCCCCCAGCACTGGAGGTGCCCCAGCAGTGCCAGCACAGGGGATGGGCCCTGCCCTGATCCCACTGACACCACTCCTGATCCCACTGACACCATCCCTGATCCCACTGACACCATTCCTGATCCCATGGACACCACTCCTGATCCCACTGACACCATTCCTGATCCCACTGACACCACTCCTGATCCCACTGACACCATTCCTGATCCCACTGACACCACTCCTGATCCCACTGACACCACTCCTGATCCCACTGACACCATTCCTGACCCCAGCCAGCTGCCACTGCCCTCTTGCCCACCCGGGCTCGTGTTCAGCCAATGCCAACCAGTCACACACTTTCCACATGATCTTCCCACCTTCTTTGAGGTAAAATGTGCTGCAGATGTTTTGAGCAGCAAAGAGCTGAACTTTCAAGTAATTTTAGCAGCTTAAACACTTTATTAAAAGTTTATCAAAAAAAGCAGAAACAATTCCTGGCTAGCACCACACTGCAGAGGAGGGATATTGCTGTTCTGAGGTGGATTAATCATGTGCAGCATCTTTAGGAATGCTCAGTGCAGTTGTTTTGCTGGAGAATCATTTTTGGCATGCCAGTGCTCCATTCCATATCATGTTCTTCATAAGAAAATGAATAATCCTGACCTAAAGAGCAATTACAGATCCATAATTTCAACTCTTTCATTTCCCTTAGTGAGAGAAAGCACCAAGGGCAGAAAATACAGGCAACCCCCAACTGCCATTAACTGTAAATGAGATTTGCAGAAGTAACTTATTTGAAACTTCAGTCTCTCCACCTGCACTGCATATATCCCCTACATAATTAGTTCATATGTCTTTATAGAAGCCAATATTCTCCTGTTTCTCCATAGGTGAAATGTCTTTGCCTCTTTAGGGACCATAAACAAAGTTCACAGACACCCATCAAGCATTTCTTGTGTTTGTGCTCTCCTCAGAAGAAAAGCTGATCCAGCCAAAGTTTGCAGGACCCATTGCATGCTGTGTCCAGCTCAGACCCTGTGCATAAATCCTGATTTCCTGCCAGAGGAAATGCTCTGAAACTACATCAGAAAAATGTAGGGTGTATGCCCAGATCCTCAGTTCAGCCAAGGAATTTGCTCGGCAGCCAAGGTTCCTTTGTAATCCACACAATCACTTTTTACCTTGCTAGCAAGTTTGATTTTGCTTAGAAAGAATTTTTAAATGCTAATTTTATATATAATGGTTTTCAGAATACAACATGACATATGGGAAGAGCAGCTTAACAAATTTCATAAATGTAAATGCTTACCTCAAACAACGTCACAGAGCTTTGAATCTTATGACTCTGTTTTCTCCCTTGTTAACTGGCAATGTGCCCCTGAAGGCATAAAACCTAAACTGTTTAACCTTTAAACTTCTCCTTTTTCTTTATTAAAGATCATTAATAGTGTGTGACCCCCTATGGTAACACAACATGAGGCAACACATTCTTTGAAGTGATTTCTTGGACAGTCTAAAGCAAGTTATTGGCAGAAAAATGTCATTTATTCCCCACATCTTTTAAAAGTGTTTTTAATTTTCTAAGAAAATCTGAAGCCGTACCTTCGTGCTTTAACTTTTCCTATTGTAGAAAACAAAAGGATGGGAAGATAAATTTTCAAAAGATTTTCCTTGCGGTAATTTCTTACCGCAGGCTGTGGGCGGTAATTCAGAGTGTCAAGAGTAAAAATGAGGTGTTATCTCAGGAACTCTAATAAAACTACCTGTACAGGTCTGTCTGCACTTCCAAACATTTTTTAAAAGGTAGAAATTAATACTTCTTAATCTGCCATCATCTTTAACTCTCTTACATTTCTTTGGGGCGATTAAGGACACGATTTCTCCAGCAGAAAGGACTGCTGGTTGTCCCCCAACTCCTCCTCTCCTTCTGAGATAATTATGAAAAGATTGGATATTAAAGAGTCAAATTCTGTCACTTCAAAGGTATTTAAAGTACAAACTTTTCAGGTCACCTCAAAATGACGTCCCTGCCCATGGCAGAACAGTTCATCCCCATCTCAGACCAAGCCCACATGTGACCCAGGAGACCCTAATATTGAGGATTTTGTGGGGGAAACTGAGACAAGTTGTCAGCAATTTATTTTAATGAGTATGTAAAGATACAGCTAGAAGGTAAAGGGCAAAGGACTGAAGGATAACAAAAATCTTCTCACCTTTACTTTTATAAAATTTATTATAAAAAAAAAATTTAAACCATGTGAGAAGTCCCTTGGGTTTTCTCATAGTCTATTTTTAGCACCTTTTTTCTGCTATCTAATTCCTCTACCTGTAATGTTATAAATCTGTCAGTCATGCTAGAGAGAAAAATGAACAAACACAAAAAACCCTCTGAAAATATCTTAACATAATTACTAACTCAGACAATAGATCTGATTTTGGTGAAAGCTCTGAGTACAAACCTGCTCTGAAAGCTCTGCCTTTGGTCCACTGTTACAAGCAGCAATGCAAAGTGTAAATGTGAAATAAATCCACCAGCACAGCTTTTCATTGGCTACACTTGTTATCTTGCAGTGGGTTAAGTTACAGCTATTCCCATTTCATAAAAATCAAATTCAAAATTTATATTAAAATATGTCAATTTTCCAAAGAAAAAAAATGCTGCCTCCTTCAGATGTTATTTGTTTTCACTCCCCTTTTGCACAGGAAAAATAGAAATGCACTGACTCGTTACACATATAATTTGAAAAGGTATGAAAATCAATTTCTGTTTTTAAAATATCAAGGTAAATCATGTGCAGAGCTGTTCTTCCTACTTTGATGCTTCCCAGGTCTCCTTCCCCATGAAAAAAGCATTACTGGAGAGAGGCTCAGCCCTGCTGTTCACATCTGCCTGTACAACCCTCTCATTAAAGGGTTTCTAAGGTTTACAAGGTATGGACCTGCTTCAGTTAAAGGAGGAACAAAGTTCCTTTGGAAAACAGATCAGAGTTTCTGCTCTTTAGATCCCAAACCCTCACATGGAGCTAATTTTGAAACTTCTACATCTCTCCTGAAAAAAAAAAAATCGGCAGCTGCATTACACTGGTAGGTCTGGAGTACAGTTCAGCCAAAACCAGATAATATTCCTTTTTTAATGGGAATATTCTCTTAAAGCATAGGAGTCATATATTATCTGCTTTGTGGTTTTTTGGTGTTTCTTTTTATGTTTCTTTTTTCCTTTATGATAATGTTTTGTAACTGAAACACCACTAAATGTCAAGGTAACTAGTTAAAAGAATGTTGGTTTGGCTTTTTTCCTGAATAATGCTCACTATTACTGCTATCCTCAAATTATAAATAAATAAATAAATAAATAAATAAATCCCTTTGTATTTACATCAGCAAGATATAAATATTAATTTTGCTACCCACTGGAATTTTTATTAAAGTTTTATATAAAACCTCTCTCATTTTCTCAAATTCCATTAAAGAATAAGACAACTATAAAACCACTTAAAATCCCCCAAGTTAAAAGCTTCTCTCATTAATATTATTTACCTAAAGAAAGTCAACAAAGCACATGGGGATGCTGAAACGTGATAATTAAGGTGTGCATAGGCAGTGGATGGCACCCCACGCTGTATGTTATATATATGGGATAGTCACATGGCAAAAAAGCTCGATGTCCCATACCTTATTTATCAGAACTGTGTCATGTTATTCACAGACAAATTCATACCTCAGTGAGATAAAGGAGAATGAAGATTCTATTTCTATGATTTCATTACTTTAGACCATGGGCTATTTCATCAGCTACTTGTATACCTTGGTTTTTTGTTGGTTTTATCCACAACTTTAAATAGAACATGTGACAGCCCTTTTATCTTTCAAACTTTTTCAGCTAAACCCTGACTCTCCAAAACCTTTTCAGGTACTGTAACAAATATGATGAGAAAAAGTTTTTTGTCTAAACCAAAATTATGATTATTTATGTAGCCAGAATTCCCAAGAGTGTTGCAGCAATTAATTAGCAAGAAACCTACTGAGAAGGGTAATAGATGTGGGACATTTATCTTTTTGCTTCTAAGATACCTGTTCACTTTTATTTATCATTAAAGATGAGGAAAAGATGCTTTGCTTTTGCCTTTTCCCAGTTAAAAACTGTTAATTGCATGGCTGGTCTCACGCCATTAACACAGAAATTATTTTAAATTGCTTTCTGAAAGAAGTCATCAAAACAGACACACCTCAAAATCCTGATTTCAGACACGCACCCAGCATTCATTCTGTCAAAGATGCAGGTCAATATACATCCTGGAAACTCTGGAATTTCTTAGGTAACATTAACTGAGATTAATGTCAGAAAACACCTCTGTGGCCTTGTGCTAACCAAAATTAAGGCACTGAAACAAGATGACCTGACCGTATTCTCTGAGTATTTGACACCAACTTGCATCAGAAATAAACCAACCAGGAAAAAACTTGGAGCTGAATTTTTGAACCTCTTGTGACATCCTGTAAACTTTCTAAAGATGATTTCACACGGAGCAAAGGAGCAAAGAGAAATTGAGTTGTTGATACCTCTGGTAGCTTGGCAGCAACTTCCCCACTCATGTGTCAGATAAAGGGGTTTAGCAAGGGTGAGGGTCTGGATCCCTGAGGGAACAGGAGTCCCCAGGGCAAGGAGACTCCATGAACACAGACCAGTTTGGCACAGGGCCACGCGACACAGGGCTGAAATAATTCTAAAATCAAAGACTGACTGGAGCAGATTTTCTCAGATCTCTCTCAGAAGTGCCTCCTGGCAGAGCCCCTCACTTTTCACAGGTTAAAATTCTACTGGAACCTGGAGATTTGATCACAGAGCAGCTGCCATCCTATCCCAAGTGTTACCGTCCCTATCCCAAGTGTTACCGTCCCTACCCCGAGTGTTGCCATCCCTACTCCGAGAGTTCCATCCCTACCCCGAGTGCAGGATGCACACAGTGAGTGGGGTGAGGTGCTCACTGCAGCCGGGGCAGCACAGACACTGCTCAGGAAACAGGCACCATTCGTACCCAGGGAAACCAGAGTCACAAAACAGCATCCTTTCAATAACTGTTCTAGGAAATAGAACACAGGGTAATTGCTCTGGGACAGCAATTACAAGGCATGGTGATTCTGTAGCATATTCAGATTTGTCTTTGTGCTTTATTGTCCCTTTCCATGCAGTTTTGAATTTTCTGGTTCCTTGTCCAGCTATCTTGCTATAATTGCTCTTGCCTTTCTCTCCTCAGACTATGCTCTATTATTTGCTTATTGATCTTTAGTTTTCAAAATGCCAGCCTCAATAAATGTGAAATTAAGGCAAAGCAAAAGCCGAGGTGGATAAGTAATGACATATGTTATCTTTTATTTCTCTGAACATCTCCCAGTTCAGCCACTACCTCCTCTGTTCTATTGCCACTGCTGTGGAGATCTCTTTAAAACCACAAGCACAGACCCAGAGAAGAAATATGCAATGTAGAAGTCAGAAACACGATGCCCTCAGGCAGAATATTAAATATTTCTTTTCCTTTTTTTTCCATTTGAGAAATATCATTTATTCATAGACAAAGCCACTTAAATAGATATTTCTTAACAGAAGCTTTTATTTCCCTTCTGTAAGAAGGAAAACCATGCATTCTGCTTTGCAAAGCTGTCATATAATGTTTCAGCCAAGCCAAAGGAAATTTGGGTTTTAAGAAACTCTTTCAGGCAGGGAATATAAGGCACTGAGAGTGAGAGATACTAAGTGGCTCCTGTTTAGGTGACAAGCTTCTCATGACAAACTGCCCTGGAGGACAACTCAGAGATTCAAAGAGGGTTATCAGAGTCTCTTCGACAAAATGCTGAGAGGAGGGGTGAAGGCCAAGAGAAACATTCCTTCTGCTTCCCAACAGGGAAAGCTTCCTCAGACGGGCAAAGCTTCCAGCACAGCGATTTCATCACTGGTATTGTTCAGATTAAGAGTGCAGTGCACAGCCTCTGTTAGCAAATGAAGTGTTACATTCAATTCTGGTGTAGATGAAATTGGGAGCCATGGAGCTGAGCCAGTCCTGGTGGAGCCTATGGGGAGGATTCAGGTGTTGGCCTTTATTCTTCTGCACAGAACTCATTTGTTCTTCTCACACAACCACTGAGGTTGGGAGAGACCTCCCAGCCCATCCAGTCCCACTTGTGCCTGATCCCCCTCTTGTCCCCAGCTCAGAGCTCTGAGTGCCACCTCCAGGCCTTCCTTGGACACCTCCAGGGATGGGGACTCCAAACCTCCCTGGGCAGTTCCAAGGCCTGACCTCCTCTTCCATGGGAAAATTCCTGCTGACGTCCAACCTGAACCCATCCTGGCCCAGCCTGAGGCTGTTCCCTCTCCTCCTGTCCCTGTGCCCTGGGAGCAGAGCCCGACCCCCCCGGCTGCCCCTCCTGTCAGGGAGTTGTGCAGAGCCAGAAGGGCCCCCTGAGCCTCCTTTTCTCCAGGCTGAGCCCTTTCCCAGCTCCCTCAACCACTCCCCATCAGACTTGTCCCATGTACCACGTCCCATGGAATTTGCCTGATGCTCCTGTAATAATATATTTGGGAATACTTGTGCAGCTTAGGGTTGCAGCATTGGGACAGAGGGTGAAAAACCTTTTAAATATCAACTGCTGAACATGAAACAACAGGCAGCATGAGAAGGCTGAGGGAGAGCCAGACAGAATAGGGGGGTTTGGCCTCTGAAACATTCAGGATGGAATCCTCAGACACAAACTACTAAGAAATCAACCCATTGGGAAGAGAGAAACAGGAAAGAGAAACATTCAGGAAGACTGAAAGAAATAAATGCAGAGCTGTTGTGACTTCTGTGTTCATCACCTTACATTGCAAAATATTCAGAAACATTTTAAAGCAAGGAATTAAAAAATGAAGATGCCAGTGTCTTTTTCAACAGAAGTAAATGGTGGGTGATTATTTAAATTTGGCAAATAAAATCGGGGTGCCTAATTACCAACTCAATTCAAAATGAGTGTGCTTGCAATGAGTCCTAAGTCAGCTAAGGATCGGTTTGCAGCCCTTGAAGAACTGCCTTGACTCAGTAGTCTGAGATGTGAATAAACCATTATTCTGGCAACTTTCAGACCTTCAACACATCTAAGAGAGAGACAGTGCGGAGTTTGGAAAGCTTCCCAGAAGGTTTCTGAAATTTAATATCAGTGCAGTTAAATGTAGTAAAATTTGAATTAAAAAGAAACTGGGGTTTTACGGATTCAACAGAAGAGGCTGCCCCAAATGAGCACATTTAAGTTTGAAAAATTGGTGCACTTTCCTAAAAGATGATGGAGAGGTTTATGTCTGGTGAGAAAAGAGATCCTTATAAATATAAGCCAAATAAATCTGTGTATCCCTTCTCCGCTGAATAATGAAATTATGTAAAGAAGACAGACCTTTATCTTCCTGTGAATTTATTCCAAAAGATCCCCCAGTCTTGTTAGCAATAACAAAGGGAAAATGATAATATTTGCAAGATTTTCAATTGG
Organism: Orthonyx spaldingii; assembly: GCA_013397795.1. Taxonomy (NCBI): domain Eukaryota; kingdom Metazoa; phylum Chordata; class Aves; order Passeriformes; family Orthonychidae; genus Orthonyx; species Orthonyx spaldingii. The sequence continues at coordinate 691,496 of VZTJ01000523.1, read as the reverse complement.
ATTTTCTGTTGAGTCATAAATTTGCAAGACTTGCCATGGATATTAAAGATATTCCCTTAATTATACTATGCTTTCTTGTTTATAAGAATTTTATAACTAAATCTAGATTGTGTCATGATACTATAGTGAAAGGAAATCTAAATTCAAATTTTAAAAAGATTAACTGTACGAGTTACATATAGTTCATATATATAGCTCAGTTTGTAAAGTAAAAGGAGCACAGTGCCATTAGTGTGGAATTCCTGGTTTTCTGGGAATTTGGTAGCCCTTGTCAGCAACCTGGTCAGGAATGAATGCAATATACATACACTGAGTTTTGGAAATGCAAGGACTAAAGGGTGTCTAATTCTTACTGTTTGTACTCAATGCTTTTGTCTGACAGGTTTCCTCAAAGCAATAAGGAATTAAAATCAGAGTTAATCGATTTCTGCTCACCATTGTGATTTCTTTTAAATTCTTGTATATGTCATCATTCTGTTATGGCCAGGATCAAGAAAACTGAAATGTCAGTGAGTATTCCTGTATTAGGAGCTCCCGAGACCTCCAGGTAATAAAGACAAGTTTTGCAGTTTTAGTTTTCTGTGAAATCCAGACTGCTAGAAAATTCAGTCCACTAGAAAACTTCCAGAACAGCAGAATGCTGGTTTAAGGGTTTATTGTGTCCCCAGGAGATAAAGATGTTTGTGAAATAATTAAGAAACACGAATTACACACTTAAGAAAATAAAAAATAAAAACCCCTCTCCAGTGAAAGAATCAGTATTTACTGAAATCCTAAACATCACCCATAACTGCACCAGAGCTTTCTCTGATTTGTAATGAATGCCTGGAATTTGGAAACTGCTTAGACTGTGATGACCTCTGATGTTAAGGCCTGGTAAAGTAACCTCTGAGCCGAGGCTGGGCAGGGTCTCTGAGCTGCATTTATCTCTGACAGAACTAATCTGGGTCTTATGATCATCCTAGAGCTCCTTCAAGTTCTTGGAAGAGTCAGCAAGGTGAGCTTTCCTGGAGGGACTGAACCCCTTTGGGGAGTTTCTGGACCCTGAATCTGCTAAGATCAAAGGTTCCTCCACCCGGTGTTCATTCCTCGTCAGCTCCAGTGACTGAGACACTGAATTTGTGTCCCTTTGCAGGCATGACTAAAATCATGCCATTTAAACTTTTAAAGTATATTAAATAGGGAGAAAGCCTAAGATTATTACCTAAACCACATCAGATTTGAAATAAAACTTTTCTGTTCTATACCCATACAATCTAAATGCTACAAAAGAGCTAATTTAATATTTTTTTCTGAATTTATCTCCGTTCCTTGGATGGTTTTGGTTGCACCCACCTCACCCAGCACATCCACTGGAAGTGCTTTGCTCATTCAACAGCAGTGTTACCAACTGTGGGGTGTTAGATACAGATTGCAGGAAGTAAACCTACAGTTCAGTCATTTAAGAGAGAAAGATCCGTTTGATAAGACAGCAAATTTGAAGTCCAAAAGAAAGCATTTAGATTTCCATCCATTGTTGCATGTGAGCAGATGTTATCTACACTACAGAGCAACAATTCCTCTCAAATGTTTATTCCAGTGCTGCAGCAGCACCCAAGTTCAGGTCAGGAGTAGTGTCCCATCCCATTAGAGGATATGCAGGCCCAGAATCAGATATTATTTATGCCATAACCTGAAAAAAAATACTATTTAATTTATAGAAAGTCAATTCGAGCTCAGCATATTCTGAGACAAAAATTTTATTTCGCCTATTGACAATAAGCTTTGTAATTTTATTAAATCTTTGTAGAGAGCTGATTGCTTTTATTAAGATTCTATAAGGAAATGGTTTATGTTTTGCTCTTACTGCTAGCTATTAATATTGAATTAATCAGTTTTGTTAAGGGCAGAGAAAAAGGGTTCCTCCAAACCATTGCTGCTGCCAGGTGTGGCTGGGAGCTGGGGGGGTTCATGTGCTGTTGGCACGTTCCCCTCTCTCCTGGGACCCAACACTGCTGTGTGAGTCTCACCAGGAGAACACAATTCCTCTCCATCTCTGCCATCCCCTGCACCACCCCTCAGTGAAAGCAGCCAGAGAAGAGATCTGTCAAAAGTTAGAGACCTCGATTTTTGAATGAGTTTGAATTTCCACGTGTAAAAGGACATCAGTAATTTTCTCACATTTTCCTAATCTCCCCTGATGGATTCAGGCCATGCTTCTCATTTACTCCAGATGCGATAACCAAACTGTCAGCTATGTTTCAGCTTTTCCTTTAATCTTCCCTGGAGCCAATAATAAAAGATTAGTAATTGACAGTGGTTGCCAGGCTAAGGGTAATGCTTATTTTAAACACGGGAAGCAAGAGCTGTATTCTTTGAAGGGATAATTTGTGGGAGACCAGAAAATTGGATTACTTTGTTATCTGTTGTGTAAATGACAAAGATATTCAGTGTCCTTAAAATGTCAAGGCAAGTTTAATTAAAAATTTACTACCTAATTTGAAGGTGGGAGAAGAGAAGAGAGGAAACACAGTGGTGTTTACAGGTAATTTACAAACTTCAACAGGAAACATATAATAATAAAAGTTATGAAAAAATTTTAGAAGGGCACTCAAATTTTGACACATAAACAAGTTTTGAAATACACAGCCTTTTTTTTAAAAAAGGAAAAAGTATCTACTCTCATCAGAGGTATGCAACACACCATCAAAATATTACCAATATTTTAAAAGTACAGAGTTGGGAATGAGAAAAGAAATGTCAAGAAAACATTCAGAAAAATGAGCTTCCTTAGAAAGAAATTCTGCAACCACATCAGAACTTCCTGAAAGTTGCCTGCAAGAGGTGAATTTCCCTTTACCTGTGCAGCCTCTCCAGTCCACAGCATTACTACACCAGGTAACAGCCCTGTGCCTACCCTACATACACAGCACAATTTTTTCCCTTCTAAAGTGAGGGAAATTGCATGGAAAACGTTAATATTTTGGGACAGATTCTGTTTGAGGCAGCATGGTTGAGGTCAACCCCACTACTGCATGTAGACATTCATTAACTAATCCAATCGGATATAGGAAATTTAAATTGAAATGCTCGTGCAAAACTATGTTGGTGGGGCTTTTACTGGGCAAAGCTGTGGCTGAAATGTCACTGGCAGCAGACGACAAAAGTCAGATTTTTGCTGAAATAAGGCACACAGTTTGAGTAAGGACAACAAATTTTTGGAGGTAAAAGTACATTATAAGTATATTTTTAAATTAAATGCTCACATCTCACTAAATGATTATCTACCTTTAAGCTGCTATGACATGAACTCAACAATACATCTCAACTTTTTTTTCCTATTTATTAAGCTGGTTTCTTTCAGTTATGTAGATATTTTTTGTATGAACAGGAAATGAGCAGGAAAACTGGAAAAGCAGAAAAGACAAAGATGGTTTTGAAATTTCCAACCCACTTCATTCACAGTTGTTCCACCACCTCTCGGAAATGTGCTGCAGTGCCACTGAGTCCATTCAGCATCAAGGTGCTTTATCTAAATTGCTACAGTTTGGCTTCTGTGTTTTCTGTAAATAACAAGGCTTGAAGAGTTTCCAAATTAGCTTTAAATGCACTTTGGCTATTAATTATTATTTTAGACTACAACACCTTGTGCTGTGTGACTGGCTTAAGGCCGTGCACGTAGGGAGATGACTGAGTCTGTTCTAGAAGAACAGTCCCTGGCTATATGAGTTCATTCCTCCAAGCTTTACAATCTTTTCTGATGTCGCCCTCAAGAATTCAAGGGCCAGTTCCCCACACAATCACTGGTCACAGAGGACTTTTAGCACCACTGGAAGTGGCTGGACTCAAGACGGGAGCAGTATTTGTAGGAAAAGGGCTGGGTTTAGATGGATATGAGTGCTCTGGGATTTCTTGCCCAGGGGTCACTGGCACTATTAATAGAACTGTGGTCTCACCAGAAAAGTGTGAAGGGAAACAGGCTCTTGGAATTTAGGAGAAAGAGAAAAATGGAAAACATTCCAGCTCAACACATGTCTGTCTTTAAGCACGTTCTTGCTTTCAAAAATATGTTTGGCATTTCAATTATAAAAGCTCTCAGTTTTGCATCTAATTTAGAATGGCATTTTCTTCAATCAAATTTCCAGGCAAATGGATTGAAAATGGGATCATGTCCTCCTGTCAATATTTTATTTATGCAGTTAAATGCAGATTTTTTTAAGATTTACATTGTTAAATCAGGAACAGCAGCAGGTTCAGCAATAAGACTGAATTTCAAGAATACAGACAGAGAAATGAGCTAGATTTGACTAAATGCCTGAATTAAATAATGATCCACTTCACTATTTCTGATAGAATCTAAAGGTCACATAATCCAATATTAGGATAAATGTTCCTAGGGCAGATAACTGAAACTGTAAAATTCTTTTTACGGTTACAAATTAGAAGATAATTTGAATTTTTGAACCTTTAAGAGTGGAAAAAGTGACACAGCAGGGTGATTGATGTGTTTGTTTAAAATAGACAACAGAACACAAGAACATCTTCATAGTAACTGAGTCTATAAATCAACGAGTTCTCTTTATAATCAATATCATACATCAGAAAAATGAAGACCTAGAATCCTTGCAACCAAATATACTAATCTTTAACAAGAATGGAAAATATAGACAAAAAAGTTAAAATTCTTTAAAACACTAAATTTTCCTGTTGGAGCTTAGCTGTTTGTATATACAGCTTTCTATTAAGCATTACCTCAAGAATCTGGGATATTGTCTCAGTCATTTTATCAATGACTGAGAAGAGAGAGGAAAAATGTGGTAGAACACCATGATTTTAAAAGTATCTATTACAAAACAGGAGTGGGGTTTTTTTGCCTCTATTTCATTCTCTTTGTATAGCGTTATTATTAATATTGCACTAAAATTACTTTTAGTTTCCTAGAAAAGGTAAGGGGACGGAAGCTGGAGATGACCAATATTTTATGATGTTTTTGGCATTAAAATGACAAAAGATACAGAAGATGTAAAAAAGGAAGGAGGGAACTTGGATAGGGACCTTGGGAGAGGCTGTTTTGTATCTGAGGTTGATTTGAAGACATTTCCTTCCTGAGGTGCAGGAGGGGCTGCAGCCCATTTCTACTGCACAGGCCTGGCAACAAGAGAAAGCTTTTAAGGCAAAACATGACTTCCTCGGGACCAAGTGTCACAGCTGGGGTTTCTTTATGAGATAAATGTCATTCAGGAGCCCTGAAAGGGAGTTCCTGACTCGTTTTCCTTGCCCATGGTTTCGTATCTCTCCATCCGCGTGTGAGGCCTGGGCGTGGGCAGCCCTGGGAGCGGAGCTGTGACACCGTGTGTGCTCCTGCTTCCCCTGGCAAAACGGGCACAAAACCCCGGAAACAGTCCAAGGGTGACATATTTTAGGGAGCAGAGGATGATACTGGTCACACATCTAAGTTGTAGTCCGTGACTCTGGGGCTGACAAAGAATTTGTGTCTCACAGCAATATCTCCGTCCTGGCAGGACCAAGAGATGTTAAAGGTTTCCCTCCAGGATAAAGTCACCCCAAAAGGAAAAGGATGCTCCCAAGGCAGCCAGAGACACACAGAAGACCAAGTGAGAGACCTTCTTTTAATTGTTAGCTCCTGGCCCCAATAATTTTCACTGAAAGAACTAAAAAGTGAAACAGCAGCAGCCCTGGCAAACCCAGGGGCCAATAGGAATGGGCAAAGCAGACCTCGCTTATCTTGTATCTCAGAAATAAAAAGGAGCATCCAACCTAAATGTTACAAAGAAAAAGTAATGGAAATGTTATGTTTTCCTTGAAATTTATGACTAGAATTTATTTCTAAGCACTCATGAGTCTGTTAAAACTCCATTCATAATTCAGTTGGCTAAAATTCATGTATCTAATGAAAGCAACAGTAAGTCTGGGCTGCACAAACTATAATTTAATTTAGCCATGACAAGGAGAAAAGTAGTCTATGTGCTAAATACCAGAGCAATTTTGATTGTCCAACAAATGGCTCACTGAAAAAGGCAGCAAATGATAAAATTAAGTCTTGGTGGACTGAATTAATTCACATCCTTTTCCTTTCCCAAATACCTCCAGACAACATTATTTTCCTTCTCTAAAAGTAAAGAACTGCAAAAAAGAATATAGTGCACAGAACAGCTCTTGACAGATTATTTTTTTCAGGGTAAATGCTACCTCAGAAATTTTACTGTTCAGACACTAACCTGAAGAAATGCCAAGAGAAGAAAAAAATCTTTGGTAACACAGTCCATAATTACATAAGTGCACTTACAGAGCTGTGCGAGTCTCACTTTGCAAAGTTCCCTTTGATACAAGACACATGATATAGATTGAAATCAGTGCAGTCAATACAGGAATCTTTGTCAAAACCATCTTGCACCTTTTCATTACAAAAAAGGTTACTGACAGAGAGCAGGATGTTTGCAATGAGATATGAAACACAGTCAGTTTAAGAGTCCTTAGAAGTGAGTTGTACAAAAAGCAGCATTGTACAAAAAAAGATAATATTCCTATTTACACAAGCTCTTCGTCAGGGAGACACCTTTGGAATTGCCCTCTGGTGTCATTGCATAGATGGGTAAAACCTATTAAAAGGAATTTAGCAACTTCTTTTTCCAAGAGAAAATGTCTGTTTCCATGCCACTCTCACACACGATTTTACCAATTTCATCACAATATAATAAAGTGGAAGGCAGCTTTTGCTCTCAAATGCTGTTTATCAGTTACAGGGCTGAGTTCAACTGAACTGAAAATTCAAAATCAACCTAGAGGCTGCTTTTGTAGATGTCCTAAGTAATATATCAAATATCTTTACAATCTTTACATGTTCTAGATAATCTATCTTCTATTAATTTAGATGAATCAGATTAGGTTTTACTAAATATGTATGTATATGTACTAATATGTCTGCAAATTTATGTCAGGGACAATTAGGAATACAGAGTTTTGTGGTTTTGAATTACCAAAAGCAAGGAATGTGTGCATGTGTCTATTACACCTGTTCTCACAGCTGAACAAGCCTATTCCAATGAAATGAAGAGTGGTAAATCACAGATTCTCCTCTGAGATATTTAAAAGTGGTTTTTGTAATAAAGCACACCTTACTGCAATAGCAGTTAACATCTATCTTCAGTAGAACTGGATTTTGCCCAACAGACACAGCACTGGATGATATTGCATCCATTCTAAAATAACAGATTATTATTAGAGGGTAATTTTTAAACAAAAAGAAAAGAGACATTTGAAAAATGTCAATGGTTTTAGACGAAGCCATTGAGTTTTGAAACCTGTACTTTAATTGCCATTTCCCTCCCTACTTCAAGTCTCAATATCACATATAAAAGGGAATAAAGAGCTGTTGGATTTTTATGCCAGCTTGGGGGTACCTCCCTAGGCAAGCAGAAAAAGGCTAAATGACAGGGGATGGCTTGTTTGAATCAAATGCAAATATTGAACAAAGAAAATTATTTTTAGGGACCGAGCTCAGTCAGACATTGAATAGTTTCGAAGACTCCATGACACTGCACAGCTACGGCAGACACCGGTCTCCAAAGCAAATCCAGTGTTTTGTGCCACACCCCAGACTGGTGCTGGAACGTCCTGTTCCAGGCACAGATCCCTGGGATTTGCTGTGTTTGAGATCAGTACATCCTCCACTGCTTTTGTTCCTTCTTCACCAACGATGAGCTGCACTCACAAGTGCAGGACTGATATTCCGAGCAGTGATATTCAATACAAAGGTTTGGATTCATTGTTAATCCCCGCCAGGTTTGACTCCTTCTGCTACACCTCACATTTCAAATTCCTTCTGTAAAAAACTGTCCAGGATTACATTATTTAAACACATCACCTTAAAGCTGACGACTTCTTTACTTTAAAAGTCATTATTTGATGGATGACTCCTTTAAGTGGGTGCTGCTCATCAGAAGGTGCTTTTATTTACAGGTAGCAAGAACAGATGGGACAGACTGAAAGGAATGGAGTATTTTGTAGAACCTCCCAACTGAAAAATATATTAATATTGACCCTTTCCACTTCCATTTGCTGCTCCCTAAGCACACACTGCGTCTTCTAAAAACAATTTTGAAATTTGCATCTTAAACTAATAATACAGGACATAAGAATACGAACTGCAGGTAGGAGAAATTATTACTTTAGAGATTACTCAATCAGCAGGGAATTCTCTTGATAGAGGATGAGGAAATGTTTGTGTTTTCTCTTCAGAATATGCAGATGAAACACCCACAGTCCTGGTTCGACTACAAACACGTAAAACCATGTTGATTCTTTCTTGAAAAGATTCTCACTGTGAGAGTTTATGCAGAATTTGCATCTTGACTGTAATTAAGATGAGGAAAAAAAAAGGTGTCTTCTGAGAGGGCACAATGACAAGGCAGTCAAGAGGATAATGACAAGAAATGTTGGCATCTTTCACTTTGATTCCTATTGTTCTGTTCAAAGGCAGCACCTTCATAGCCATGATGGCAAAATGCAGGTAAAGCCGTACATCAACTTAACTATGGTCAAACACCCCCAAAAAATCACCCTTGGGAGATGAAGAAATAAGTATTTATGCCATTACCCATTTCCCCAGTAAACTCAATTTTTAATATTAGCTGTTACTGTACTTGCTTCATCTTGAAGTTTTCTTCTGACAAATTAATCTTAGCTTGAATTGTTTTCACTGCTGTCTTATCAAACTTTTGAAATAACTTTAAACATGAATATGCATGTGTGTTATTTATCTACATCAAATGGTTTAAGGTGCTTTCATCAGAAATTCTTGCAAGTTTCTCAAGGCTCTTTGTCAGAATGGTAACTCTTTTATACAGCAAACTCTTTACAAAGTTGATATCTTTAGAGAAATGAAGTTTTGAGGTGGAAATGTTGAATCCCTGAAGGTTTACAACCTTGAAAGTAATTTTCACAGGAATATTCCTCTTTTCTTCATTGCAATTATTAGGGCTATATAACAGTTAAGGAAAACACTGTGCCAAACTTTCTAGCCAGACACAAAACTCATCTGGTTTCACATTATATTCCTATTCTTCTATTATTTAAAAGTTTTGTTTACTCTGTGGGCTGAAAGGGGAAGTTGAAATCACTCATGTTGCACCCAAATGTGCATTTAACACTGAATAAATCAGTATGTGGCCTATTATAAGCCACTTATGTGATACAAAAACTGAAAGAGACAGCCTGGAAAGAAAAGGAGTTCCTGGCTAAACCAAAGCAGTTCAACTCAGTCAAGGGAGATAAGTGAGTAAATTGTGCGTTAACATTACCAATCTACAGAAAGTTGAATATGTGACCCATGGGGTGAAGAGGGAACGTTCCAGAACTCATAGGTAGAACTAAAGCTCTGCCCAGGCAGAGTGCTGGGATTTTGGCTGTTACAAAGTTGTGACACACCCAGGGTCGCTTTCCTCAGCCATGTGGGGATGGACATGGGGAGATTGGAGGGAACAAATGGAAACTCTTCCCGAGACATGACTCCTAACACAATTTTATTTGGAAATATTGTGGTTCCACTTTTCCTTTTTTCTACCTTGAGCTCCCGTTTCTATCATGCTCGTTATTAATTCATGCTGTGTAAAGCAAGATGAGTTTCAGCTGATTTCATTGATCCAACCCATCCATGTTTTCCTGCGGTAACTTTGCCACTGCACCCTGGGAAATTTACTGAACATCACAGAAACGATCCTAAGAATCATCCCAGTGACAAAGAAGAATACCAATCCCCTTTTGGAAAAGGACTGATCAGAATTCATGATTACAGCCACTAAATGAAGTGATTTTTAATCACAGTAGATAGTTACATGTGGTTTTGTATCTTAGATCAATTTTTTTCTAAAGAAGTGCATTTTCCTCCCCCCAAAAGGCTGGAAACTGAATATGTTGACTTGACTTTTAGCTTAACTTCAACTGAATGGAAAAAGGAAGACTCAAGTACAGAAACTGGCTGGCTCTTAATGGAAATCGCTAAACAGTTCCAAGCAGTAAAGATCATAAGAACGTTAACAGCTTCATAACACAAGTAGCAGTGGCAAATATAACAGCCAGCTACTTGGAAACCAGCACAATTTATGAAGGTGTTTCTATGATCTGGCTGCCTCAATTGCAGGGAAGTGAGTTCTATGACCCAGCAAGTCCCATTGCACCCTCTGTCCTTTATTAACTTGTATTTATTCGGATATAGCCTTTTAAAGGAGCTCAGCGTCAACAAACTGAAAGTGGAGTATCACAAAAGGCCCAAAGGAAGGTTAAAAAAAAGTAATGGAAATCTGTGTAGGTTATGGGTGTCTAGGGAAATCACAGCTCTAGTTCTTTATAAGTTTAAAAATACAACTATTCTATTTTAAACAGCTTTTATGCAACTCCAGACAGCTTCAGGTGGGACAAAAAAATGCATGTTTTGCGTTTCTCTGTGGTTTCTATGATTGTGGCTCCTGATGCAATATGAATGGGATAATTATGTAGAATGTGTTCCAAACGTAATTCTGGAGTCTTTAATAAGTAGCTAACCTTTCCAGAGGAACTGGGAAACAGCCTGCACCTGAGATGGCCACAGATAAACCCAGAGCAGCGCACTTGTGGCACATGGATGTGCAGACTGGTTTTATGTGTTGGCCAAATCCACACCACGATGAGTTTAAGGCCTCCACATGAATTTCAAACTGTTTCAGTCCAAGCAGCTCCTCACACAAATGAGCAATGTCTGAAGGACTGTGCTGGGACAGCATTTTACTGCAGAATCCCAGCACTCAGCTTTATCTTCCCCCTTTACTTAGCAACGCGTTAAAGCTGTTGGAATTTTGGTGGATCTATTTTAGCAATACCACTGCCTTGTTTGCCCTAAAACTGATTATTAGGTGAATACACATTTAAAAATATGTGTATACACACACACAAAACACACAGAGAATAGGCTCAGCTGTAGTAGAAATTAGGAATTGCCAACTGTGCCCTCACTCAGCCACCACAAACTTTGGCAGTGGGTCCTGAACATCAGCCTGTGCTCACAGGAATTGTGTAGGAATTAACCCAGATTGTTCAGTCAATATTATTTAAATCCACCACCCCAAAACCTCTGCTACTGCTTGCACTGTCAAATTCAGCTTTTATATCGAGAAATAAATCACCAGTGTGTAAAGTATGGAAAGAATGTGAATGGATTATTGATATTTAAACCAGTTAACAAAATATATCATAATTTTGAGCTTGAAAAGGTCCTCAAACCCCACCAAACAAAACCAATCCCACCATTCACTCAGATGCTCTGCAGTGCCCTGAGGTTTTTTGAGCAATAAACAGACCCAGGGTTGGGAGAAGCAACAGGATTAACAATGAATTTTAATGCAGTTGCCAGAATTGACACTGAATTAATTCACTTACTTTTTATTTAGCTTGGCATTACAGAATTCCTCCTCTACTGTATTTTCATTGTGGTTTACTTCAAAAACTTGAAGCCAGTATGAGGAAGCTCTCCTTCCACTAACAGTCAGCTTATTATTCCTGAGGTCCTTTTTTGTTCAATAAATATTTTTTGAATTAATTAAAATTAAAAAAAAAAAAAAGAGTCTTGATTAATTCACAGCAAAATTCAAATTGAAATTCCATAGCTGCAGAATATGCGAAGTCTCACAAGCCACAGAAAACTAACCTGATTACAACGGGAAAAGGGAAAAAATGCCCACAGTAGGTAAAGTCTTTGACCTACACCAAAGTTCTGCAGGAGTAACTCGTGTGCAGGAGATAAAACCACAAATTCACAATCATCTCCTCAGTAACATTTCCTGGTGTAATACAGCAAATTCTGCACCCTTCCCATGGCAATGAACACTTGGCCTGAAGGCCCCAGCATTTTATACTTCATCCACATTCAGGACACACTTCCTTTGCCCACTTCAAAGTCCTAAAGCCATTAATACCTTTTGCAATGCCATGCTTTGATATATAAATACATATAATTTATTTTTTTTAGACAGCACGCTGAAAAGCAGCAGTGAACACTGTGCAGTGTTTTGTAAGCTCAAGAAATGGGGAAACAGGAGTAAGGTTTTGACCAGCTGACAGCTAACGTGGGGAAAGAGGTGCCGACAGCTCCAGCTGTTCATATCCTAAGTGCCACTTATTTCTTAAATGATTGCCAATTCACAATGAAAAAATGTGGAAGTGAAGTCTTTCTACAGCTACACAATTAACTGAAATTATGACTTTGGTATTTTACATTACTGGATTTATTCTAATTGAGAAAGTAAAGAAGTAATTACATTGTTTCAGCTTGTGGTTAATGCTTTTATTTTTTCATTCTGACTTATTTTTTCCTCCTCCCCTTAATTTTCACTTCCTGTAGATTAAAAAAATGTAGGCAGTGAATAACATAATAATAACTAAATTGCCTTTTCTGTAGAAAGAAATATTTCAAATGAGGTAGAACACAATCTCAATTTTAGAAGTTTCTTCAGCATGTGAGCAAAATGTTGAAGCCCTGGATACTCAGGTGTCTCCCTTTGGGCTTTAAAGGAGTGTCCATAAACCATCTCAAGTGTCTCTTCTCCACCTCGTGCCAAGGTACAGTGATTTCTCCTATCCAAATATTTAACATTTTGAGACTGTACTTCCAGGAAATGCAGTCCAAATCTCAAAGACAGAATTCACATGTACAAATTTTACAAACTAAGAACTTAACCAGTCTGGAATAACCCTGGTTTATACACGCTTTGACTTTTGAAATTACACTCTGGACTCCTCCCCAAGTGGTGACAAATTTTGCCCTAAACTACCCATATTGTGCATTTTCCAGTGAACTCTACATGGATAACTCATATCAGGAATGTGTTACCTTTTTTTTATATTCACTCCTAATTTTATGCTGAGGATCTGACGAGATACAGATCTGTATTCCGAATTTCTGCAATATGACCTTTCATGGATTTGATTTACTAAAGCCTCAGATGTGATAGTTCCCATTTGCACGCTTTGTTTTATATGGATGACATTTTCCCTCAAACATTAACCTGCCATTTTATTGTCTCTCAATATGTTTCATAGATGGAACAGTTTTGACTTGTCACAAAATCAAAAATGGTCCACAGAAATTAAGCTTTGGTAAGGAAAATGAATTTTTTTTCCATTTTGTCCTTGTGAGAGCAGAATTTCACATTAAACCACCTCTGTTGTATTTTTCATAGAACACATAGATTGTTTTTCTCCTAGGCCATGTATTTCCCATGAAGTCTAAAGGGCCTTTCATGTGGTCCTGCATATGAACCGAAGCCATTGAGGGATTATGTATAGAACTATAGCTAAAAATGCCCTATGAAATCATTTTATGCTATTCCATTGACTAAAAGCTAGGAACCAGTTAAGAAATTGAGCTCTCTGAAATCACTGACAGGGTTTCCTTCTGTCTAATATGGTCATTGCCATACAGGTTGGATGTTTATCCACATAGAATTAAGGATGTACTGAGACAAAACATAGGAAAATATTGCAGGGAGAGGGAATTGTTTCATATTCCTGCTTATGAACTTCTGATTTTGAATCTTTTGCTTCCCTTTATACAGCTAAGATAGGTGTAAATCTCTTTTTCAGTATTTGATTCCTTCAGTGAATCAGGAATATCTGCTGGGGACTGTGCTGCTTCATCATTCCACAAAATGTAAGCATAAATATGCAATTATTTTTCTCCAAAAAATAAAAACAACCAAAATGTGATTGCAACACATGTTATTAGCACTTATTAAGAAACTGAATTTTCATTTTTTTAAATAATCATCTTTCTTAAAATAAGGAAGCACAATGTTACAAAGGCTTGCAAGAGTGACTTAAAATTCATGAGAGAACGCCTTTCCCAGTATAATTAAAATATTTTTGTAAAATACAGTGTGAATTTTTAATAGGCTATTGTTAGTGCACTACCAACCTTGAAAATTAAATACTGTGCATTTTAAGACATTTTGACATCTCTGCTGTGAAAACCAGCACAAAACGTGCACTCCTCTGCACACCAAGTACTGATCTGAAAGGCTCCCTGCAGTTCAGAATTCCTTCTCTTAACTCGTTTGTCAAACTTTTATAAAAGTTATTATGAAAAGCCCAGGGGAAGCAAGTCCCAATCTATGGCTTATTCCTATCACATATGAATGCACATCATGGTAAATGATTATGATTACTAGACAGAAGTGTTATTCCAATATTGGTGTTACAGAGAAAGCAAGAGATTAATAAGATATATCATCCTTGTAATAAAAAAAAATAATTAATTCCTTAAAAAGTAAGACAAACCATTCATCTATCTATAGATATTTATATATTATATTTACAGGAGACTGCAATGACAGGACAGGGGGGAATGGCTTCAAACTGAAAGAGAATAAGTTTAGATTAGATATTAGAGAGAAATTGTTCCCTGTGAGGGTGGGGAGGCCCTGGCACAGGGTGCCCAGGGAAGCTGTGGCTGCCCCTGCATCCCTGGAAGCATCCAAGGCCAGATTGGACAGGGCTTGGAGCAACCTGGAACAGCGGCAGGTGTTCTAATTTTCCATGAAAACAATGAGGCATCAATCAGAAAACGTAGCTTTAAAGTTCTCCTGAATGGGACATAACCCAATTCCGTTTGGAGGCAGGGAAGGAATCTTCCCCAGGACATTCTGATCTCAGATTCCTGTCCTGCCCACATGAACTGCAAGTTGTTCTGAGCCTTTCTCTGATTTTTTTGAAGGGAGGGGAGCTGGCTTGTTTCTCTGATTTCCTAGGAGGGTGTTTTGTTACTTGAGGGGTTTTTTTGTTTGTTTGTTTTTTGTTTTTTTGGTTTTTTTTTTTTTTTTTGTTTTATTTCAAATGTGTGTTTTACAGAACCGTGTTCCTGACAAAGACAGATCTGGTTCACAACAAGGAGCTGTAACATCACCCAGGGCAGGTTCAGGCCGGGCTGAGCTGCACTGAGTGATTTACAGCATTTCACCCAGCTAATAAACCTTCCTGGGAGCAGCAACGGGGAACCATCCACCTGACACCAACCCGGGGGCAGTTTGTGCCCTCCTGAGCTCCAAGTGAGTGCGGCCAGCTCGGTGTGTTCCCGGCAGACACATCCCTGCTCCCCAGCTCCCATCCCCAGGGCAGGGCAGAGCATCCGCCTGCGCTCCCCGCTGCGGCTCAGAGAAATCCCTCCTGTCAACACCAATCTCTGCAACCCCCCCGGCACGTCTCAGGCAACAGAAGAGACGCAGGGGACTGGGAGGAGAAATGTTTGCCACCAGGGCTCTTTCCAAAGCGGGAAGTGTGTGATTTTTCCCGTTTCCCTCTTTTCTGCGCAGTGCCTCTGACGGGGCGGCCGCTTGCTGCCGGCGCTCTCGCTGCCGGCTGCGGCTCTTGCATTTCCCAGGTGGCCGAGAGTTGCTCGTGCAGCCTTGCGAAATTACAGCACACGTCCTGTCACCTCCCCCCAGAGCTCCGCGAGCAGGGCTGGTGGAAAACAAAGCTCAGGTTTTCCCGAGGATGGGTTTCCACCGCTTGAGCTCCTAACTCCTCGCACACCTTTATTCAGGAGCCCCTTCCCTGTGACCGCCCCAGTCCCTCCGCCTTCCCCACCCCAGCACCACTTTGTGGTCAGGGCAGAGTTTCAGCCTGTCCAGCAGCGTTTAGTGCTGAAACCCAGGAGAAAAAGTGCCAGGTGCTCAAAAGGTTCTGCAGGTAACGTAAAGACTTTTGGGAGATTTCCCGTTGCAGGAGGGGGAGTGGGAGGGCTGTTAGAACTGCTCCATCAGCAACACCCATTTCCCCACAATAGCTGAGACAGCTGAATTAGGGAAATTATCTTTGTTCAAAGACCATTCTAGCAGCTAACACAGTGATTAAAGCACTGCTTGCTCATTTATTATTTCTGTATTCTCATTTATTTTTACTGAAATCCTAAAATAAAATTACTGCCCAAAGTATAGCTGGTTTATTTCTCATAATAATCTAGATAGATTTTTACCACCATAATATTTAAACATTTTATTTCCTGAGGCATTAAGCACAGTTTACAGTTAGCTGCACTAGAGTGCCTGGTATCAAAAATGTTGGACATTTGTCTGAGACAAAAGCATTGTGGCTTTTTGGTATAATTATTTTTTTTATATTTGTCCTCTTCGTTCTGTTTCAGCTATATACATAAGAAATACAATGATAACCAAAAGGACATAATTCTAGTCCATCAAATTTTATCCATTTAAATCTAGAATTCAGTAAGAATGTAATGATGCTGATCTACTTGCATGGAAACTTGGATTTAGAGTACAGCAGTTCATTAAGCCTCCCCTGGAGAAGTTCATATCCTCCAACTGAGTAATTTGGATTTTCTGCAGTCTGCCAAGGTGACACAGGAACTCTGCAATGACGTAGAAGTGTGGTTCTGCCAAAGATGAATACACACAAACTCACTTTTACAACCTAAACTGCAATAGGCAGAGACTTCTATTAAGGTAAAAGGGCCTAAAGAGCTAAAATTAACTGAGATTCAGGAAAATTCTGCTTCTGACTTGGGTAATCTGGAGCTGTGCTCTCCATGATGACACTTGGCATTCACAAAGAGAATGAGATTTATTGCTGTTAATTCGGAACCCAAAATCCAGTCATTTATTTGCAAAATCTCTTTCACATTCTGAGCTTGGAGGCTGCTTGTTTGCAAGAACAGATGTTTTAGTTTTGTGGAAGGAATTCCCACTGGTTGGGGTTGGAAGGACCTTAAAGCCCATCCAGTTCCATTGTCCTGCCGTGGGCAGGGACACCTTCCGCTGTCCCAGGTTACTCAAATCTGACTCTGTGTGCTCTGAAACCCCTTCTAGAAGAGCCACAGTTCCTTAAAAGAAATTAAATCAGCAGAATAGCAGTGTCCTCGTGCTTTGAAAAAGAATTTTATTAAGAATTTCCCAAGGAATTATTATACATTAAAAATGTCTAAGTGGCCAGAGGACACCATCACCTGGATTTAATAAGCTTTTTTTCTCCTCTGTTATTAATTTTTTTCTTCTAATGGACTATGAATTGTTTGACAAAGACTTTATTACTTTTACAATGAAACACAGAAGGTCTGCCTTTAAACATAATCTTTTACAATGGATTATTCAAAACTTTTTTTTTTTTTGAAGTCTATGTAAATATAAGTGTAAGAATAATTGGGGAGTTTAACCCATATTATATTAAGACCAAAGATAATCAGATTTAACTCCTTGGAAAAAGTTAGGCCACTAGAAAAGAAAAATACATTTTTTTTCTTAATCATAACTGCTTAGAAAAAAGAACAAAATTTCTTTTCACGCAGATGCTCATGAAACACTTTTAAAGGCATTCAAGAGCCAGACTGTTACTCTCCCTTCAATGAGATTGAGAGGGCAGGTTTATTATTAAGCTTTTTATGTCAAAGTATAATCAGATTTATCTCGAGGACCAAAGATATTTTTGCAGGTTTAGCTGAAGAATTATCCTTCTGTCAGGCATGGTCCTCAAGATTTTGGCATTCTACTGATAGACATGAACAACCCATTTCTCATCCCTGCAATCTTCTGTTAATGGAACCAAACCCCCAACTTTTTAAATACTTTGTTTAGTTTTAGCAATTCTCATCTCCTTAGGAAACGTTTAAACAAATTACATCTGTAGAATAAAAACTGAAGAAATCCTAACTAGCATGTCATCACAAAAATACTAAATGAATTTTAAGATTATTTTACAAACACCAGAGGTAGATATTGTTCTTTAAATGACCTACTAAAGTTTGTAAAGCTAAATCATTTATAAAATAATACAGCTAAACCCAACTTATCTTCATCTTTGAAGTTTGCCTCTTTTATTCAAGATCTGAAGGAAGGCTTCACCTGAAAGCTTGTTGTACTTTTTGACTGAAAGCCTTTGTTCTCCTTTCCAAATAAAATTGTTTATGAGGAAAGATTACCTAAAGAAAAGAAAGAATACCCTCAATCTTATCTTGAAAGAGAAAGATTTTAGGCACTGAAAGATTTTTCTGTTGCTGTAACAGCCATGAAATGATAATTTCTGGAAACCAAGGACATGGGAATGTCCTTTGCGTCACTCTGTCTGTGACAGTCAGGGATGGGCACTCAGGAGGCAAAGAACACCCCAACCATATTTGACCCTTTTTTCCTGCAGTGAGCCAGGTAAAGTCCTGCAGAACTGGGAAAACTCAGCCTAGTGAGGAGTATTTGACTGCTCCTTCCTCAGAGCCTTCAAAGGAAATTATTTCATACGATATAAAAGTGGAAGCATCAGCCAGGCTGAGCTGTCTGTGGCTTTGCTCAGCCTTTTCCATTCCTCACTAATTCCTCACTAATTGCTCCCCAAGACCTGTGAGGCTCCAGAAACGAGTCGTGATCTGAACATGCAGTAATTACAGAGAGCAGCTCCGGGCTTGAAATAGGTGCTTTAAGCATTCTACTGATCCTGTCCTCTTCGCTGCAAAAATTTTGTTGCCTTAAAATCCACACTTTGCCAGAAAATCTGAAACCTTTCCAAACTCCCTGACTCTCTTGCTAAGACCCTTCCATGTTATTGCTGTGAGTGTTCACAGTCTGTTTTAATGTGAGACAGAATAAGTGACATAAGCCACTACTGAAGGTAATTCAACCTGTTTCAATTTATTTCAAGAGGAAGCAGAAACACTCACACATCACCCACGTGTCTGGAAAAGCAACACACGAGTTGTATTTTATACAAACTGACCCAGTTCATCCCTAATTTGCAAGAAAAGCTACTGCCCAGCTCAGAATTCCATCTCCAGCAAGAGAATGCCCACAACGACTCAAAGACAACCTCTAGAACTGAACCTTTGAGGGGGAAAAAAAAAAATCTAGAATTCTGTGCAATCGGTGTTCATAATCCAGAACAACTCGTACACTCATCGAACATGAACTCTTCATGGCACCTCCTCTACAGGAAAGTAAACAAAGTCATCTCAAAGAGGTCTTGATCCCCCTGGTATTACCTTTAATGGGTAGAATGGTGCTGCTCAGCAAATCTGTCCTGCAAGACATGCTGTCTCCATAAAATCTGTATAATCCTTGCTGGGCTGAATTGCCCCTGGCAAAGAAGTGCTGGAAAATGACCTCAAGCAACTGTGCCACTGGGATCTGTCATCATTTGACTGCAACCTAATAAAATTCGAGTCTAAGGCAAATTTTCATTAATTTTATAGCTCCTAGAAGGCTAATATAATATATAGAACTTTTAAGTTTATACCTGTGCTTGCTGAGCTAAATCTTTAATTGTAGCCCAAATCAGCCAAGCACTTAAACAGATGCTTTATTTTTGAGCCCTTAATTCTACTTTGTGACTTTGATGTTGTCCAGGTAAGTGTTTAACATCAGGTGTCTGCTTCAGCGTTGTGCAGGATTTACATGGACAGAGCTGAGTGCTTTGAAAATCCACCCTTTCTTAGGCGTGCTTTTTTATTTCTTTTTTTTTTTTGTGTGTGTGTGGTTTTTGTTAATCGGAAAAATAAAAGAAATAAAAAATATCATAACAGTAAGACCAGACTTAAAATAATTAGAGCGTTTTTAGCTTTCTAAAATTATAGTTGACAAGGTGGAGCTGCTGTTACTTTCTCCTTATGCTTTCCAGTGGATGCAACCTAGACCTTTGCTTTTGTAATCAGCTTTTAATTAAGCCAATGAGTTTTTCATATTACCCTCATGCCTGTAATAATTGTTATGATTCTATTACCTTCTTTGTTAAACACATTTGTAGTTTTAAATGACAGGAAGTCAAGCTGGCAATTTGTAAAGATGTGTGAATAAGGAAATTGCTCTATTCATGTGCTCATAATGAACACAGAGATAACATAATAATGCTTTGTATTCTGTCCCCCTCCAAGCAGAGGAAAGAAAGGCAAAGGAGGTGGCCTGGATAATTTCCTGCAACACTCCCTTTGTTCTTAAGCCTTTTTACCAGTATTTATTGAGGAATGCAAAGCAAGACGAATCATCCAGCCCCAGCTTTGAGCTTGCTGCTTTGGTGACACGGCTCCCAAGAGGAAGAAGAAGCAGAAGAAGCAGAAGAAGCAGAAGCAGAAGAAGCTGAAGAAGAAGCAGAAGAAGCAGAAGAAGCAGAAGAAGCAGAAGAAGAAGAAGACGAAGAAGACGACGAAGAAGAAGAAGAAGAAGAAGAAGGAGAAGAAGGAGAAGAAGAAGGAGAAGAAGGAGAAGAAGAAGGAGAAGAAGAAGGAGAAGAAGAAGAAGAAGAAGGAGAAGAAGAAGGAGAAGAAGAAGGAGAAGAAGAAGGAGAAGAAGAAGGAGAAGCTCATTCATCAGAACAAACTGCTGGAAAAAAGCCAAGGCACAACTGCACCCATCACAGCCCTGCTGCTGCAGTTCATATTCTGTTGCTGAAACATTGCAAACCTCGGTTGTTCCAGCCTTACATCACACGTGATGTCGATCACCAATGCAAACAAAAGACATTTAAGGAGCTTTGCTGCTGGAGAACCTCAAGGTCAGGTGAAACAGTGGGGAAACAGGGGGGTCAGGTGCAACTTTGCTTTGATTTTGAAGACTTCACAGACATGAGGGGACAGAGAGACAACCTCAGTGATGTTGTCACTGTCCCCCTTCCTTTGCCAGGTTTCAGAACAAGTCACACTCCCAAACCCACGGAAGAATTCAGCTGCTGCTCTGCCCTTGGATCCTCTCTCCCCACCAAATGAGTTAAATCTGCACTTTCTCTTATTTTGATCCTTGAAACACCACTAAACAGATCTATTTCGGGGGGGGGGGGGGGGG
>VZTJ01000523.1:637288-660902 GCA_013397795.1 Orthonyx spaldingii | reverse complement strand
AGCACGGGAGGGACACACGGCACACAGGGGACACCCAGCACCAGCCTCCTGCTCTGGCTGCAGCCCTGGGGATGGGGGAATCCCACCAAACCTGCTGGGCAGCCCAAAACTACCTCTGCCTCACGGAGTCTCTGCTCCACCACCTCTCACACGGCTCCGAGATCCACTTTTGGCTACAGCCAAACCCAAGAGAATCAAATGGACTTTTAACCTCAGCTGTACTAAAGACAACCCTGTTACAATACGGTATGTGGAAATATAAGTATAGATCTTATATTTTGACAAGAAAATATCATCAAATATAAGTTCCTAGGAAAAGAAAGGAAAAAAAAAATCCAGCAAAAGCAGCAATTATCAAAACCACAGGGCTGTTATGTTTGTTCCATCAGATATGTTGTCTAAGGTATTTCTGATTTAGTCTAGACACAGTTTAATCCCAAAAAGGGCCCTAATCTGAAATCAGAGGGTGTGGCAGCCTGGTGCATGGGTGCTGGACATCTGTGGGTGTTTGTGCAGGCCCACCAGCACAGGCCCACGTTTAGATTTTTAACACCCTGTTGCTATGAATTGCTTAAAAAACCCCATGATATATCAGCCAAAGCACATTGAACCTTCTGTAACAGCCAACTATTTTAGTCCAAGGCAAACAATGAACTGTAAACTTTGGCCTTATTTGGGTTTTGGCCAAGCACAGGTTCAATTACATCACCCTGCAGTTGTCCAGCTGAGCAGGGGTTTACACAGCACTTGGATTTATGCACTCCCTGAGTTTTCCAGGGATGCTGACACCATGGAAATTTTCATATACTTGAAATGCTAAATTGCATTTTTTGCTTTTTTTTTTTTTTTTTCCCCACCTTTAGACTTTTAGAAGTAGTCTGTGGCCTGCAAAGCTGAAAAAACTCCCAGTACAAGGCTGTGTGTGGGACCAGGCTACGGAACTTACACTTTTCCAAAAGACAGATTCACTACAGAAAAGTTCTAGGGAGAAGGATGAAGGTATGAAGGAATTCCAATGATGAGCTAACTCAGAATTATTTGAGCACATTGATGTTATGTTGAGTCAGATATATCAGCAATTCCTTCCTGTCTCATACCAATATTCGTGTGATTGTCACGCCAATGGAATTGGCATTGCCAGTGGCATGGCACTGGAATGGGAAGTATTTCAAAGGTAGAAAAATCAAAAGGAAGACTGAGAGGACAAATAAATTCAACTCTTTGTTTAACAGACCCATGAACCTCTGCCACACATTTCTGTGGAAGGCAGAGCAGTGGCAGCTGCCTCCCCTTGCTTTGCCTACACCAGGATGACGCTTCTACAAGAAGAAAGCCAACCTTGGATGAAAGGTGCAGATAAAGGTTTGTTGTGTTTGCTGCTGCTCATTAACAGGCCTGGCACCCTCTCACCCCACAGTTGTAACCAGAGGACCAACCTGATTTTCTGCCTCATATCACATTCACAACTCCAATTCCACAGCTCTCGCCACATCTGAAAAACCTGACACATTCTGTTTGTCTCCAAGTGGCAATGAGCAAGCATGGATTCCTTTCTCTGTTTTAAAGGAAAATAATGTGACTTTTGGGCAGACTTCTGTGATAACCAGGAGCTTATGAATATTTACTCTGGATGCCTTAATACATTCAGGTGCTGTATCTAAAGGAAAAGCGTAGGACAAATCCAACATCAGACTGCTGGCACACAATTCGTGGTTTTGTTACTTATTAAAAAAGGGGTAAACATTTAATTTCCTATTCATCATGAACTCCTAAGAACATTTTATTTCAGATGCTACAGCAAACCTCTAAAAACCTTGATTTAGAATTAATCTTGAAGGCAAAACCTGCACCTCCTCTTTACAAAACCATGGTGTTCTTTTTCTGACCAAAGCAATTCTGTGCTGTAGCTAAGTAAAGGGAAGGTTGACATCACAGATGTGTTTGATCAGTGTGATGTTTTTCAATAATAAATAAAAGAAAGATTTATGAATCGCCAGCCATTGTTGACAATTCACTTTTCTTTATTGATTGTGCTTTCAAGCAAAATTGCCCAAATAAGATCTTTCTTGGTTTTTTAGCATATCACTTTTATAGAGCTGAACTGAAGACTTTGTCTAACCCATAAAACAGCTTTTAACCCATAAACAGCTTTCTAACCCATAAACCAGCTCACTTTATAGCGAGTAAAAATATTTTAAAAATTAAATCAACAAATTAGATGCTCCATTTCAGGGGATCCAGATTTTACTGACCCACCACTGAGTTTTGCATTTGCTTTACTCCAACCCCTGCTTTTTTCTAAAAGAGTTATACTATTTCTCTATAAACTGTGTTAGCCCAGAAGATAGTTTCTACTTTTCAGTGGAATGTAAATTGTATCTTTATGGAGTAGTTTTCCTTTATGTAGAAAAAACTTTCTTTTTAAAATCTGACCAGGCCTTCAAACCAATGGCTTGCTATGAATAATTTTCTGTTACCGAGCACACAAACCTCAGTGAAGAATACACCAAGAAACTCTCATACTTTTTTTGGGCCTTCATTTAGAATAAAGGCATGATGAAAAAACCTTATTTTTAAATTCTGACTTTATTTTTTTTTTCATGGTTTCAGAATTTATTCATATTTTGAGAAAAAACATAAAAGAGAAGAAAAAAAAAGGTTTTATGTCTTAAATAACTAAATAACTTACACAGTGATACCTGTAATGAATTGGACCTGTTAAGGCTGAAGTTCTTCTCTGTGTGTTTATGCAGTTACAATTTAAAGGGCAAGAATGGAGTGCAAAACAAATCCTGGGCAGACTTTCAGAAATACTGAGCACACACAACATCCACTTAAGAAATACAACCTGAGCCCAGTCCAAAAAATACTGGAAGATTTCAAAGTGCAATGAAATTTCTTCTCTATTATAAAGTTGCTTTATAAAGGAAAAAAAAAAACCACCTTAAATATAAAAATATTAACTTATTTGGTAATAACTCTGATGCATTATTTTTCTGTTTATTAATAAATAAATAAATAAATATTAAACCAAATAACACCCTGGTTGTCTGTTTTCCTATCTGTGACTGGCCAGTGCTTTCTAATATTATAATAAGACATAAATTCAGAGCCGAGACAGAGTTCAAATGACAGAAACACCTTCTTTTTTGAGCAGTCCATAAAGATTGCACTTTAAAATTTTAAATGCAAATTTTTCCATAGATGTTTATTGAATGTCCCTTGGTTTACGCATCATGATTTAAATGTCCTTGCAACAGCGCTGCAAATGTAAATTTATCACAGTTATTTTATTGCCTCAGTTAACTTTAACAGCTTATTTTATGAGGTTTTGGATAAAAGTAGAAAAATCAGATATTAGAATGCAGGGCATACAATGTAATTATACAAACTGTTATTTTAATATTTCTTGAACACTGCAAGCTGTAATTTACAGTTGCCTTACAAGCACTATCTCTGGTAAGATACCTCCAGAAATTGAGTTTCAAATGTTTGCTCCTCTCAAATCATTTGAGGCAGAGGGGAAGGGAATATAAATGTTATACAGTTCTCCATGGTCACCTAAAATCCCTTTATAGAAAGTGTACATTTTATAATTTTATCATTTTACGTGTTTCTGGACCAACAAGTTTTTGAATGTGCTTCAATCTCACTAAGGGCACATTTGAATAAATGCAAAGTGTGTCGTACACATAA
The DNA here is from genome assembly GCA_013397795.1 of Orthonyx spaldingii. Classification (NCBI taxonomy): domain Eukaryota; kingdom Metazoa; phylum Chordata; class Aves; order Passeriformes; family Orthonychidae; genus Orthonyx; species Orthonyx spaldingii. Next base: position 657,206 of record VZTJ01000523.1, on the reverse strand, counting down.
ATAAGGAATTCTGGATGCTCACAACTCAAGGATCTTCAGGGTTTAACTAAACACACAAGATAAGGCAGATTAACAGTTTAAGCCCTGCTTAATTTACATTTTTCAATATGGAAAATTGCAGATATCTGAGGAACTGACAAATACACCCACCCCAAATTCACACTTTGTCAAAACTAGGGCAGGTCAAATAACAATTTTTACCATGTTCTTTTCAAACGTGCATGTTTTTATGGCAAACCTCCTTCAAGAATTCATTGATAGGAACTCACAACAAACTTTAAAGTTGTTTGGCTTTTCTTCCCCTCCTCCCCCCATCTTAATTAATAATTGCATAATTTTCAGAAGAAAAACTGAATATCTGTGGTCTTAATAGAAAATGTTATAAACTCTCAGATGCTCCAGAGTTCTTTGTGGCATTGGCCAAGCTCAAAGGGACAGAAATCAGAAAGAAAGAGCCCAATTCTGATACATTTGCTCCCTCCTCAAGCAGATTAAAGAACATTCCCCCTTTACCCTCACACACACACACACACACGATAATCAGCCTTGTACAACACCCAACTTTTTCATGTTTTCTCACTCTAATGATAACATAAACCACAAATTACATTATCAGCCGCTTTCTGAATTGAATGTGCGGCTGACACTCTGAATTTAATGTGCAATTCCAGTCGCTGATGTACAGATTAACTCATTAATATTAAACAGATCTGCAGTAATTAGCACCAATTAATGTAAAGGATAAGTTAATTTACGGAGCATATCATTCAATACGCAATCCAATGTGTGCCAAACAGTGCCATGCCAATTCCATAGCCCGTATTTTTAAATTCCTGTTAACTGTGGTTGAATAACTGATGGTTTAGGGCTAAAATCCCTTGAAATATTGTGTTTCCCAAAGGGGCACCTTCAGTTCCACTTGGTGTTTTGGCAAATTACAAACTTTATACAGAAGGCAAAAGACCACGAAAAGAAATATTTCTTTTAAGTTCCTTTTAAAACTTTTTCAATTATAGGTCTCAAGCCTGCAGAACTTTTCAAACTGAGATTTCTTTACAAAAGTAAATATTTTTGCTGCAATAGCCTTTGATCTGATGCTATTTCAATGAGAATTGCTGCGGAGCCCCAAGTGCTGGGTTGACTCAGAACTCACTGAAAAGTTCTTGCTGCAAGTCCTTGCACAGCAGGTTTTGTTGTGGCAATAGACAAATATCCTCAAATCCACAGATTTTCCCCACACCTCATCAACATCAGCCAAATATTCTTGAGGTTACACATAAATGTTTTATGGGATTGCTTAAGCCACTAATTATTGGTGCCGTTTATAAATAAACTTGAATATAACCAGGTTGCAACCAAATAATTCAAATAATGGTAAAAACCTAAGAATAATCCTACAGGACTGAAGGTTTTCTGTGCCATTCAAGGAGGATTGGACTCAACTGTAGAGACCACATATAAATAATGGTGATAGTGGGGGGATGCAATTTATTTATTTATTTTAATATTTGAGGATAAGAAATACAGCTGATCATTTGAGCTTGAAGTAAAATAGCCAGGACTACAACACTTGAAAAAACTGCTGGATGATTTCCTGCCTTACTTAAATGATGAGCTTATCTTTATGACATGAAGCACTGTGAAACAGCAGATGGATGATATGTGGAGTAAAAAGCAATTCCATACCCCTGAAAGATTTGTATTCATTAACTAAGGGGAAGCAAGGGTAGTACAGGTTATTGGAAATCGCCTAATTATGGCTTTTCCTTCCCTTTTACGTGGTTGATTCTGGTTTAATATTCTTGCTTGCAATGTGAGTTTGGTCTTGAGCCTAGAACGAGAGTTTTCTACTTCCATACATTATAATTCTTTATCACCCATCTATCTAATGTTACTTCCTACCTTAATGAGAACTGAACCCCACCAATCCTCCCTCCTGATCCTCTGCTGTCTGATGTCGACCCCATTCGCGATTTGATATTGGAAGCCTTTATGTTTGAAACCATCAGCATTCTGGAACCATTCTCAAAAGTAAGAAAAAACAGTGGAAAAAACTTGAAAATTAACCAATGTGGTTTTTTAAAAAACTCCAAGAATATTTTGACAGAAAAACATAGCAGCTAAATTGCAAAAATCTGTGTGAGCCAGAAAATAAGGAGACGCAAGATTGGAAAAACATCATGAGACACTGGCTGCTTAAGCTGAACACGAGCAATTTTATATTCCTAAAGTGGGATTTTATTTGTTAAAACTGAGAAGTTGAGCTCTGTACGGCCCCATGCTGCGTGTCCCTGAGCAGCTGCTGGGTTTCTGGAAGGGCTGCAGAGCCCCTGCAATTATCCACCTGCGTGTTCTCATTAACACTCCACACGTGTGCCACGGGGCTCGCTCAGGAAAAACTAAATCTCAGCGCCACCGGCCTTGGGGGCAGAAATACTCTGAGAATGTATTCCTGAAGGCAAGGTCTTATCAGTTCACAGTGTTATCTTTCTCCAAGTGAGCCTGAGAAGGTCAGAAGGAAGAGGAATTAAATGATCCAAACCTGCCCTGCTCAACAATGCAGGCACTTGTCTGCAATCTGTTCAGAAGCTTCAGCTCAAAAGGAGAGAGACTGAGAGTGGCAAGGCTGTAAGGGAAAGTCTAAAGTGCTGTTAAACTTCTAGAATACAAAAAAAAAAAAAGATCCTTAATCATTTTATAATAATAATAATTATCATAATAACTACAACAAGTTCTAGTTGCATTTTTTCAGGTGGAAGCACCTGTAATATGTACAAACTCATAAAAGATACACACTTAAATGGAAGTCACAGAATGCCAACAGCATCTCAAATGTATTGCTATTATAGATGATGAAAGAGCTTATTTGTTCATGATTTATGAGGGGAGTGCTCTGAACTTTGCTAAAAAGACAAAGACAGTGGAGCAGAGCTTTATCTTGGTAGCTGTGCTAATTCTGAAAATCTGTACCTTGAAAGCAAGAGTGCATCCAACAAGTCAAAGCTGTTTCAGGGAGAGGAATAAGACAGAAATGAGTGCAAAGGCAATGCATGGATCCTACACCTTTGTGAGTGTTTCTCTGTGCAGACACATCTGCTCAGGGTAAGAACCCAGGATATCTCCTGGGAGGGGCTCCTAAGATACTGGGTGAAAACAAAGAAATGACAAAATCAGAAATAAAACAAGTGACTTAAACCTGAAACTTTGTCCTTGCGTCAATAAAGCTCAGGCACATTAATGATTCCCATCTTCATAGCCTGTGTATGAAATGCTGGCCTGGATTGCTCTATATTTAATCTGAGCCACCAGGGAATTAAATAGATGCAAGCCTGAAGATAGCACTAAATTTAATTAAAATGACCTTTATAATTGCCATTTCCACATTTCAGATGGTGTCATATCGATAAATAATTCCTAGGAAAGAGTATTCTCTCTCGCTTTTAAATAATCATTTTTGCAACTTTTAAGACCTTCAAAAAGTCACATTTACGAGGCTGTTTCTTAAAACAAAACAAACAAACCCCAAACACAGCCCTTAAGACACAAGACAGTTTTAGACCAAAATTCTGCCTAAAGATTGCTACTTGCAACCTCAATATCTGAAAATGCTGAGGTTAAAAGCTGAAATCAGCTTCCTGGAGTTACAAATCTCCGTGTAGTCTCACTACTCCTTGCTTTCAGCAGGAGAAAAGAATTTGCCTATTGACTTCAAAAATGGGAATCTGTTTGCTCCTACAAGTTTGGGCCTGCAGGAAAAGCAGAATTAAAGAACATGGCAGTAAATGCTGTCTCCTAAAACTTTGCTCTCGGAGCCACAACAGTTCCCACAAAAGCTCCTTTTTCTCTCTGCACTGCCCCTTAAAAAGGTTAACTGATCCCATTTTCCCTGTTTCCAGCATCAGAATCAGAGAATCAGGTAAATTTATAATTAAGAACCTTATGATTTAATATTAATATGAAATTTCTTTTTTTTTTTTTTTTGGATTAATTTATTTTCCTCTTCAAAAGTCTGATTAATGAGTCCAACTTGTGCCTGTCACAAGTGAGTGGCAATTTCTTTAGCATAATCTACTTTCATTGACTGTAATCAATTAAATAGAACCAATAACACAAGGAGATTTGGGTGGGACCATTTTGAGGTTTTATTCTCTGCTGGGCTGAGCCTCCTTTTGAGTGCAGGACTTTAACATTGAACACGTGGGAGTTTTTATAAATGAGAAAAGTAATTTCAAATTATCAATGCAATTCGTAAGCATTCTTAGAAATCCTGAGGACTAAACAGGTGCATAATAACAAAATACGCAATATTTTCCACATTCTGAACTTGCTTCAAGATTTTAAAAGTCCATGAGAAGACATGTAGATTGAGAAAGGAATAAAAAAGGCAATTTTCCTGTTTTCTTGCTATTATTCCATATTTGTTCATAAAAACACACTGACAACAAACCCACAGCTTCTCTAGGTAACTCCTAACACTCCTGGTCTCTGAGGGAGTATTGACACCCCTGACCTCTGACTGCCAGAATTGCTATTCTAAAAGTTTCAAAGCATAAATTAATTTTAGTCTCCAACATCACGAACCACATTTGGTTTTCCCTCTTCATTAAAACACTTCTTTCCTGCACGACTTACCTGCCTTGTGTTTCCTACACTGAACACACCCAGTTATACAAACTCCTACTGGATGAGCACAGAATTCCTCCCTGACCCGCTCAGTTTAGGGCTCCCTGACTCGTCCGTGCATCCCCACACCCAGCAGTGCCCCCTCAATCCTCGCTCCCGTTGCATTTGTGCTTTTCATTTCTCCTTGCCCCACGTAGCACTTCTCACTTGTATTTACTGGACGTTGTCTGTGTGATCCGGATCGTTTCTCCAATTTGTGAAGGTTAATTTAAATTGTAACCTTGTCCTCCAAATTATTTGCAGGCCCTTGCAGGTCACTGGCATCCACAGATTTGGTAAGTTTACTTTTCCCTTCCATCATTCAAGGTTAAAAGTGTGAAAGAACTGAAACCAGAGTAACTCCCTCAGGCTTTACATAGGAGTAAATGTGGAAATTTAGAGAAAGTCATTCCAAATGAATGATTTTGGTTTATTTTACAACATGCAAGCACGTAGTGCTAAAAATACCAAGTAAAGTAGCAAAATGATTCGTTTCAGAAGTATTTTAAGTGTTGGTATTCAATTTTTGTCTTAGAAATTAATCTTGGGGAGAAAGATCAGTATAGCTTTACTTATTTTTTATAATAGTTCAACTTTGAAAGATAAGCTTCGTGATCAAAAAGGGAATTCTAAAACCTTTACAGTTTTGTATTTATTATAGAGCCAATTCACTACCTTAACCTTAAACTATATTGTAAGAAAATATTCACACAAATATCCACTTGGCCCTTTTTTCTGCATTTTCTCATTTTAGACTGTAACCTTGCTGGGGCCCTGCTTTTGTTTTGTAAGCAGAAAGCAGCAACATCTATTTAGTTACAGTATATTGATTTCTAGAAATCAGGTTGTAGAGGGTGCAGATAATAAGCGTGAAAGGGTCTCAAACTGGTAATATAGGAATCAATAAATATTCAAGACAAGCGAGTGTAAAGAAAACCAGGGAAAATGACAGGTGTACACAGAATTCATTCCAATGTTCAGAAAAATCTGTTCTTATTGGAAACTGTAAAGCTAAATGAGAAACTGCTGAGCACTGATGTTACTGGGCAAACTTCCCAGAACTCCTCATCCCACTCCCCCCGAGCCTTTCCTTTACACAGGTTCATGGACTATCTCTAGGCAGCCGTGGGATGGATTTTAGGCCGTGAGTAGGGAAGAACAAACAAAAATTAAATCAAATTGCTGGGGAACAATGTTTTTTACGAGATGGGAACAAGGAAGGAGATGCTGTTGGCAATTAATGACTGCTTCTGGATTGCTGCTGCTGAGCAATTAGCACCAAGCACTTCTGGAGGAGGAGGCAGAGGAAGGCAGAGCAGAGAATCTCCCGTGTTTGCATCGTGCTGAGGATCAGGTTGTTCAAGCGCACTTTGTAGCAGTTGGTTTGAGTCTAGAAAAAATCCTCTCTCTCTCTCAGAGCTTCTCTGTGCCGCTGTAATTCCTCAAAGGAGTTTTCCATGCTCCTAAGATACCTCATGCTACCCAACAAGGACAGAATTTCCTTTTTAGGAACTTTAAAAAGTATTGCTTCCACATAAGAAAAGATTTTTCCAAAACTCACTTTGAAGCTGTGATGTGCAAGATGTACCAAGTTAAGTTTCTTCTACAGATATTTTAATAAAAATCAAAGTATAAATTAAGAATTTTGTTAAACTCAGAGTGAAAGGTTTGAGGTCAGCTTGGTTTGCCCTTTGCTCTCAAGCAAAGCTGCATCTAACTGATCATCAGAATTCTATAACACCATGTGATGGAAAGGCAAACATTCATTAAAAGTAGTGCTGATTTGGACATTAAAACTGCATTAAAACATTCAATATTATTTTTGAAATCTGGCTCACCAGCAGAATTAGGAAAACAAGGATCTGTTACAGGCTTAAAGGACGTCCAAACCATCCTTGGGAGACTCATGAAGAGACTGCACTCGTGACAGTGGCAATCTCAAAACATTTCTGATCCCACATGCAACAAAATTACAAAAATAGTAGAAGTCTAACAGGTATATTGGCAAGAGGGTCAAATAGAGCAGCAACTGAGTAAAATGGATTAATTAAGCTACACAGAAAATGAGAACTCTCTCCTCTCAGGGTCAGTCCTTCTGCCCTGTGCCTGCTCTGGGCTGGTCATGGAAAAGTTTCCTCTGTTTCTTATCCACGGATAAAAATAATTGTGCATTCTCTCTGTACCCTTCAAGTATATTCACTTTACAGTCACTCAGGAAAAATAAAGATGCACAATTTCAAACCTGCTGTCAGAAATTAACCCTTTAAGACAGTGCAGTTCTGAAAGTGGTTTTTCAACAGAATAAAAAAAGATGGCAGACTTATATTAACTTTTTCCCCCATAAAATCCAAATTATATTCCGAATGGAGACAAATTATTGCACCCTCATATACCCTGCAAGCTGCACTTACAGCAAACTCGGGGCAGTTTTAAACCTGACTTGGGGCTGTGCATTCTCTGGACATTTTTCCTGGTGTTATTATGATCAATTAATCATATCTCCCAATACAAAACAGTCAAAATGTTTGCTCAAACATATGTGCCACTGAATTGATTAAAATAAAAAATCAGAACAACACTTGTTAAAGAGATCTCAGATATCATACAACAGTCTGAGCAACTGGTATTGTCCAGTCCCCAGTTCCTGCAGAATGGCAAACAATATGTGCATCTATTTCCAATGCACCAACTGAACATATGTCTGTCAGAGAAAGATGGAAATAGAATGAGGCTGAGATAATTTAAATAAACAGCTGTCACTTTATGCAAGATTGCCTCTGGTGAGCTTTGATTTGTGTGTGTACAAAAGAGGAAAAGTGCGACTCCAGAACTAAACAAAATTACAAAACGGAGACTTTTTGAGGAGGAAGGTCATCGTGCTTGTCTCCCATTTCTCTGTAGTCTGCAAACAACCACGACTCACAAAAGAAAAAGTTATTCATCTGTGTTATTTGCTCCTTCGTTATCCTTCTGCCCGTCAAGGATTTCACCACATTGCCCTAGGCCTGCTAAGATTCCTACAGACTGCGCCTGTGGACTGTTTGTGCTTCCAGGAGAGGAAAGAAAGGCTTAAAATCACCCTCTTTTTTAAGGCAAAAATGAGTTTTCCATTGCTTACATAGACCTTTCTTGAGGGAACACAGCTGCAGTCCCGCATTTACGTTTTGGAATGTATATATGATTGTAGAACAGATATGAATTAAACTCACTTTCGGTTTTTTGCTCTTGTTGAATGATTCAGCTGGAGAACAGGGCTCAAAACCCCACCAAGAGGGAAAACTTCCACACCAATAATGTGTTCTCTTTGAAGCTCAGTTTGCCAGAATGAATAAACACAGCGAAACCCCAAGATTTCAAACCCTTTAAGGTCTCAAAGCACAGAAGAGATTCTTGTGGTTTAAGCGCGTACATAAGCCTTGATGTGAACTTAAACGTCAGATCCTGAAAAATGAGTATCAATAATGTAAAAAGGAAGCAAGAGACAAACCCACAGGGAAGCACCACATAGGGATTTTCCCCACTTTGGAATGGAGATGAGAAAACGTGAAAAATTCCAAACTGTCTTTGAATTTTTTCCCTGGATCTAAACCCTCAGAGCAACATCTTCCTTTGGAGTTCTGTGCAGCTGAGGCAGAAGCTGGTCTTTAGGAAACATTTGTGTTCCTGAGTTCTCATTCCATGTTTTTCCTTCACTGATGTTGCAGAACGACAGGATGAAGTGTCACAAAACCTCTGGAAATTTTCATAAAATCCCTGGGCTATTAAGTAAACCAGAAAGAATTCCAGTAGAGGAACACAAGGAACAGTTTGAAACTCAAAAAGTGTCAGAAACATTACTTATCACCAGGCAAACACAGACTAAAGAGGAGAGAAAATGGAAGAAGGGGTTTATTGGTGATATCTTTTGGTGACAGCTTTAGTTATCAATATTTACACAAGTCCATGAGGAAAACCCACTGCTTTTAGAGCTGTGATATCCCAAAATTCCTGCTTCCCCTCGTAGTTATAAATATTGACAGCATTATGACTTTTAAATTTGGATAAACTCAAGAGAATTCACACCAATATTGCTTCCAAACTAGTAAAATACTACTGCTGCTAAAACTGACTTCTGCAAGACAAGCCTGAGCTTTAGATCCTGCAGAGATTTTTTTGTTGTGAACCAAGGAAAACCATCAAAAAAATCTATTTCTCCACTTTATTGGATATAGAGTCATAGATGTGCTCCTCATGGGCCTGACTCTCCAGACCCTTCCCTGTCTTTATTGCCCTTCTCAAAGTGAGAGAATTCTTCAATTCCCTTGTGATCTGTTTAAATTCACCTGAAATTAGGTGAAATCACCCATTCCTCTAAATCATGACTGAGCTGTGATTTATTTTACTTACTGGAAGTTACCTCAAAGAGCCTAAATATGCTTATTTTGCCATTTCTGTTTCAATTTCTTTATTTCATCACCCATGTTGCTAAAATAGCCATAAAATAAGCATAAAGAAATCAAACAAACAGAAATAAACTACTAATGCCTGACTCTAATTATCAACAATTTAATTAGTTTACCAGCAAAAATTACCCTGTTGATGCAAAACCAAAAGAACTCCTTAGTGGACTCACACTGCTAAAGAAACATTAAATTCCCATAAAATAAAATAAACTTTAATATTCTGCTGCTCTAAAGCCCTAACTTTTAAAGCACCTGTATGTTGGAAAATCTTGGCAAACTTCTTACACTGAAAATACATTAATTTCTTTTCCAGACATGAAATAGACGTTATTGCTACTTTAATAAAAGAAGTAAACTTATGCATTAAAGTTTTAAATTTTCAGTGAAATGACCTTTTTGAATTCTCTCTTTTAAACAGGGTTTGTACCTTTCTGCAAAGCGATTCAGTGTTTCTCTACAGGTGAATTTAGTTTCTAAACTGCTAAAATTTTAATGGCCTCCTGTCTTCACAGAAACAAAAGGTGCTGTGTTTATGGTTTTCTGATAATAAATCTACTACGTGATGAAAGTAAAATATAAAAACTTTTAAACTCAGTTTTCAAATCCAATTGAGAAACAATTTCAGCAGCTTCATGAAGGGCATGAGCTACATTTAAACATAAACAGGAATACAGGAATTAATGTAGGATTTTTATATAGGGCAGGTGGATGTGCAGCTTTACTGTTAAAACCAGAGTGTACAATTCCATTTCAGTATAAACTTTACCTAATTGTACAACATTTATCCTAATAAGGAGCACATAAAGAAAAATGAGTTTTCGTCCCAGTTATCTTTTGCTTACACATTTTGATTTCAAAAGGGCCTCTGCTTTAACCAAATCTGCTCATCCAGGGACTTCCATCAAAATGTTAGACACAGAATTCACCTGCACCCTGGGAGGGGGTGAGCCTCTCTTATTTCTGTAAATTGCTGGAGAACGCTCCTGCAAGCAGCAGCACCCTGGGCAGGAGGGTTTGGACACTCCAGCTGCAAATTCGTGACCTTGCTCAAATTCCATTTGAATTTCATTCCATTTGAATGGTGAAATCTCCAGTCTGGGCTATCTAAAGGTGCTCAGTTCTACAGATCTTTGCCTCTCATGCAAGCAACAACTCCTGTATATCTTGTTCTTGTTCCCTCCCAATTTAAAGCAAACCTGGAACTCCATGTCTTATGCACCTTAAAAACTGTTCTTCCTCACCACTGTCAAGAAAGCAAAACATACATGTAAAGGGATTTTTTTAACTGAAGAATGGGTTGACTTTGGTAGTTAACCTTGTTATTTGATGTGATTAATCATGTTTATAGAAATAACCTATTGTCTATTAATATTTTGGAGGAGCATAAAGGAATTCCTCCTCTTTTCCCAAGAATGGAAAGACAAACAACAAAATTATTGCAACTTTCTGACAGTCAGACAACTCTTCCATGGCACTGTGCTCCTGGAAGCTGAGACATGGCCATCTACCTGAAATCCAGATGTTTGTTCTTGCCTTGGACAGATAAATAAATGCTGGTGCTGCATTTTGTGCGTGATTAAATAATCCTTGTTAGAGCAGCAATCCTCCCACCTTAGGTTTAGGCTGAAAAGTTCAAGTAACTTGAGCTGGTTTGTATTCCAGTACTGAGATTTTTAAATTCCTTTTGAATCAAGTCTATAAGTAACTATCAATCCAACCCAACATAAAAGGAGATTGCCCAAGAGTAGATACTCTGACAGCCCACATGTGTAATTACCAATGCATTTAGAAACACCCTGCAAATCTGTAATAAAGATCAATGGCTTACAGCATAATTTGGCATCTAAAGCACAGAACTCTGATGGTATTGTGTTTGCAAACATGTTTTAAGCTGTTGATAAGGTCTGTCAAGCAGAGGAAATTGAAGTCACTGTGGCAAAGATCCCTGAGATAGTTAGCATCCGAAGAGAAAATGAGATGCCAGCTTCCCCGAGCCTTCCTGCCACTTGTGACATATGCAGCTGCACCAAACCGGCTTAGGGGACATCCCTGAACGAGTCAGGGCAGACAGTGCCATTCAAAACAGAAACCCCAGAGGCGAGGGCCGCTAGCAGCAGGATAACTCTGGATGTGGGGGAAATACATATTTCTAACAGCAACAGTCGTTACCTTGTCACGAGGCCGCTGCAACAGGAAATGTCATTGTAGTCATTGAATTTAGAGCTGTGACCACAAGTCATTAATTTTAATTTACTGGCAGTGGTTTGATTGCTACATAGGACCAAAGACCTGGAGAAATCCCCAGGTGAGGCACATTTGAAATTACTGATCAGAGTGGATTCTGCTGCTGGCATCTGCTCCTGGTGACAGACGATCAACACTGGAAATATCTGGATTTTTCAGCAATGGGGGACATTTTCATCTGGGCCCCAAGCCACAGCTATGGAGAGCAGCGTGACTGATTAATCCCAGGCAGCAACTGCAGCACTCTACCATCATTTATGGAGAAGTTTTCCACAGAAGAAAATATTCTAGAAATCCCTCGAGGTGCTGGATATTTCTCCCAGTGAAATGGAGCAGTAATGCTGCAAAGCTGATTTCAAAAGAGCCAAATTCCACCCATTTTGTGTTTCATGTTGTACTACAGAAATTGATGTTTGCCTAATAATATTTACAAATGGATTTGTAGATAACCAGAAAATAAAGTCTACAGAAGACTACAATAATAAAAGGAAAATAAGATAACAGGTGTTTGAAAACTGGGGAAATCATCATTCTTCTGAGGAGTGCTAATTATCAGTAAAATAATTGTTTTCATCAGTGGTTTACAGAGGGAGTCAGAGATACCATGCATTTATCAAACCAAATAAACCACATTTGTTGTAGGTTTGAACCAGATGAGCACACAAACAAGAACTTGAATATTTTTTAGAATAGAATAATAACATTTTCAAGGCCACAGTGGCCCAACTAGCTAAACCAAAGGGATTTTGAGAATACAGAGGGATTATTTTTTGTCTGATAAGAGCATTTCCATTCACACTACCTATTACACAGGAAATTCAAGTAGAGGAGCAAATAACCAGCCAGCAAGTGAGCCTGGAAGAGTTGTGTCCACATTCACAGTGTTAGTGAGTTTTGTAATTCTCCAAGTTTACAACTTGAGTATCATTAATCAACAATAATTCATTTCTTTGTCTGTGTCATAACAATTTTATAAAAATATTTTTTTTAAGTTAAGGTAAACCTTCTCCTTTCAAGGATGGAATTTTGACACAATCCTGGGATCACGCTGACAGAAAAACCCCCAGGTGTTCTTTTCCCATATGTTGCCAGAAAAAGCTAGACCCTTACTTAGCCAAGAAAACTCTAAGCCTTCCAAAAATTCTCTTTTTCACACAGAGTTATATAAGGAAAGAAATGCAATCATACAGAGTGTGCTGCCTGACACGGGGAGAGTGCAGGGAGTGCCACAGACCGAGGCGATTTCGGCTGCGCAGGTGATTCCCTGACAAAGCCACGTTCTCCTGTCAGGAGCACAAGCCTGGCAGCGAGAGCAGCTGAGCAGCAGGAGCTCGGGGTCCCCAGGATGTCACAGCAGCGTGGGGGAGGCTGTTCCTGACCTTGGCAGGAGCAGACAAACAGCAGCTGGTGCTGAGAGTGCCAGGCACCGATTTTTTGGGAAACCGCGATAAATTCAAGGCAACGTTTCTCGTGTTGCTTCACCCGGCCTGGGGACACCCTGGCCACGGGGCAGGGCTGCTGAGACAGAATCTGTTCTCTAAGGGGTTTGTAGGTTGGCTACAAGTCCCATCCACTCAACTCTGTGTTTCCACAGCCTTCCTGGCGATGCTGTTTGAGCACCTACGAAGCCTGCCAGTGGTGAAACCGCCTGCGGTGGAGCTGTCAGGTCGGAAAAGAACCCTGAATTAACTGGGGTTTAAAACTGATAGGAGCAGAAAGGCACCTGAAGGTCTATTGCTTTTCACTGATTCCCCTAGATCTTAAGAAACTCGTTCTTTGGCATAATTCGCATTCTGTTTGACAGTAACTGACCCTGCAGCTATTCCACCTTTTGAATTCATCAGTCAGATTCCTTTTCTTCCCAATGGTTGCTAATCTTATCTCAGACTCATTTCCTGTGCTGCCCAACCCTCCCAGAGTTTAAAAGCTTAGAGACAGGTCATAAACCATCAGGTTCTGTAAGAGGTTGCCTCATTCTTTGCATATTAAGAACCAGCATGGGGAAATGCTCCTCTTCCAATGCAAGGAAAGAAAGGAAAAACCCCTAAACTCGGCATGCAAAATTCCAACAAATATTCAGTGCAGACACACCAGGTTCCTACACCAGGTTCCTACACCAGGTTCTGTGGCTAGAAATAAAATATTTGCCATGCAATCACTGATCCCAATCTGCAATCAAATTTTAAATTATTTATATTTTAAGACAACATAACACATTATATCACAATTCTAGAGTTCTACCAGCTGTCTGCAACAGCTTTTTGTGTTTTGGGGGATATTTGGCTTTGTTATTCAACAGCACTAAATACAAGAGATGCTACAACTTTGTCAATGCCTTAACAAGAGAAATTTTTTCAAAAAGTATCTCCTACTTCTGTGTTTTCGATTTCAAGGCCATCCCTAAATGACAGGGTTAAATGTCAGGGTTCTGAGACTAATCCCCACCTGTAAATAATACCAAAAGTTCCATCTCCTCCTGATAAAATAGGTTTGCTTTTCTTTTACTGCATTCAACTAAAACCAAATTTGTACAGAGACAATAAAATGATTCATCCAAATAAAATCCAGTTTTTCTCGCCAGCAAGTAATTTATGGTCTTCAAATTGAGTCACCACAACATTCTGCAGCTCTTCTTCTCTGGTTATGGACAAAGGAACAGACACTTCTGGCAATGCAAAGATTCTTTGGTGTCTGTGCTCTGAGCTTTACCTCTCCCTTTAGTGACATGGAAGGTTCCACTTTCTCTCAGTGCTCTGTATTTCATTGTTTCTTCTGTTTCTTTCCACTGTTTTAAATTTTATATCTGATCTTAATTGACAGCACAGGTTAAGGCCGTGGGAGAAGAGAGAAAGGTATAATTATTTTAAGAAAAGAAAGGAAAATATAGCTGAGGGAAATATAACCAGATATCATTTCTTGTTAATCTTGACCAAATGGAGGTGTCTTAGGAGAGGGAAAAACAACTGCAGAACAAAATTATATCCATGCTATCACTTCTAACAAATCAAATAGAGCAAATGACCTGGGATTCCAATTAACACATCTATGCAATTTATCTATCTGATGAGTCTGCTTAAGCATACAGGGAGTTTAACAAGTTTTTAGTGTGTGGGAAATGAAAATTGAATACACAGATTTTTTTCAGTAAAAATTTTCCATTTCCCCCTAATTTTAACTGATTAGTCAATCACAATCCAGATTTTTGATTGTTTTAACACAATGCAGTTGATTAGCATTTTCCACAAACTCTCTCATTCCCCTACAACACCGTTTTTTTTTTTAACACCAGCCATAAAATATTTCTGTTGTCATTACTAACTGTGCTGGTTTGGGCTAGAGATAACTTCCTTCCCAGTAGCTGCTGTGGGGTTGTGTTTTGCATTCATGCAGGGAGCAGTGCTGACAACACTGGGATGTTTCCACTGTCACTGGACAGAGACTCTTGTGCACTAAGACCATTCCTGCATCTCATCCCTTGTTTCAGTTGCACCCAAAGGCCCAGAGCTGTTGGGATCAGAGTGCTTTGCTACTTGAGTGACAGCCCAGACGAGTGGGGAGAATCAGGAGGGTCACTCCAAAGGACTCTCTCTGTCCCTGCTCAGCCCGTGAGACCGGACTGGATTTGTCAGGGAGTGCAGGAAAGCTCAGTTGGCAGTTCCTTCACACTCTCACTCCTGGCTCCAGCCCTCCTGCACCATCCCATGGTGCATTCCAGGCTGCTGGATGCAACTGTTCTCCAGCAAGAGAACTCAGCTCTGCTCTTGCAGAAGGTGCTGAGGGTCAGCACCAGTTGGCATCGCTGGAGCTATGAACACAGTGAAAGGGAACATTGATTTCCTGACTGAATGTGCTTTTTATTTTGGCACAGATCTGCACATTGCAAGTGTTATTTTGCTGCTGACTGTTCTCCAGACTTCTCACCGAGTCTCTCTTTACATCTCAGCTCCCCCATGCACCTGGGTGCTGGAAGAGATGGTCCCGGTCAGCAGCTCCGAGGTGATGCCAGGAATTATTTTTATTGCAAATGATCAGTGCTGAACTTGTATTTGGAGTGGCTGCTCAGGAAGAACAGGGAGAGGACAGAAAAACGTGGAGGAGTACCCAGAGCATGCCAGAGTGCAGCTTCACAGGCAAGCTCCTGTCTTTCAGGGACCTGTCAGACACTCGGATAATAAACCACAATTGTGTTCAAAGCTAATGCTAATATGGCTCAGTGGGAGACTAGTTTGAAATGTCATATTTCCAAGCCCTTCTCTAAACTATCTTTCCTAGAGAATACTTCAAGGGGAACTGGCATTCTAATGAATTCCTTAGGCCTGATTTCCAGAGCTATTAAGTGCACCTCTGATCACAAGCACAAGAGGAGATACTGACAGATACTCAGGCTTATCCTATCTAGATAGACAGGTTGTATAAATACTCTATTTAAAATATTCCCACCCAAGTGGGAAGGAAGCAAGACAAATCAGCCTGAATTAGGATGAAGATGGCAGGGTGGCAACACAACTTCTTATCTACCTGAAGAAAGCTACTTCAAAATTATACGGAAAAAAAAAAAATCTCCTTAAGATATGTCAACCTTTGCATCCAACACATAGCGCCAATAGATAATAACAGATAAAACAATGAGTTTTGGTTCTAATG
The DNA here is from genome assembly GCA_013397795.1 of Orthonyx spaldingii. Taxonomy (NCBI): domain Eukaryota; kingdom Metazoa; phylum Chordata; class Aves; order Passeriformes; family Orthonychidae; genus Orthonyx; species Orthonyx spaldingii. Next base: position 641,214 of record VZTJ01000523.1, on the reverse strand, counting down.
AAAAGACAAATTTTACAATTTATATTGCATATCCACAGTTGCACATTTTCAGTGTTCTGATTTTTGGTGGAATAGAAATTCTCTCCTGGAATCTGGAGAACCTGTCTCCTGCTGTATGAGAACAACCAGGTAACTTAGAATAATTTGATCATTTCTGACACATCCATTCTGGTATTGCCTAGAAAACATGTATCCAAATTTAAACCTTTTTGGCACAAAGCAATATTCCTTATGGGCTCACCACCTGTTTATTGATGCCCAGCCAGTCCCTGAGCAGCAATGAGCCCTTCCCAGCCAGCTCCCCTCAGTTTCTGCACTGGACATTGCATTCCATGGTCTGGAATATCCCTTTGGCCAGGCTGGATCATTGTCCTGGCCAGGCTCCCTCTGGGTTCCTTGTGCACCTTCTCACAGGCAGAACATGGGAAACTGAAAACTGCAGCAACAAAGCTAAAACCACTGAGCAACAACTAAACCATCAGTGTCCTACCAGCGTTATTCCCACTCTAAATCCAAAATACAATGTGGTAACAGGTGCTAGGATGAGAATTAATTCTCCCAGCTGAAGCCAAACCTGGATCTCTCACTAGAATATATTACAGCTCTTTCTCTCACAGGTTGCTCGTCTTTCTCTCCCCTTGGCCATTTGGCTGAGGAAAGTTTCATGCAAAGACAAATACCTGGTGCTTTGCACTGGGAAAGAAGGCAATGATCAGCCTGGGATGGAAAAAGTGGGAGCTTCATAGCAGAGGAGCAACAACTGAGAGCCCCCGGCCTCAAGTGCTCTGATTTTCCTTTAAGTGGAGTTTGATGAAACAGAAATCCTGCTCAGAGCTGTTCATCACAGCTGGAGAGAACAATTAAACATGAGCCTCCTAGATGTTTAGTCAACAGGGAGCTGTCTGTCTAACATGGCTCCAGCTGAAAAATGTGAGATCTCAGAGCCCTAAATACATATCTATCCAGGATGTGGGACACCAGCACAGGCTGACATTTCATGAAGACAGAGCCTATAAAAGTTCATTATTTAAATGAAGACCTGGACATGTAAAGACAATAATTAACTTATTGGAAGGTCTTGAAGTTATGTAAATTGGAGAGATACAGGTGGTGTGCATGTCCTATCCCTCCCCCAATCCCCAGTATCTCCTAAAGAAAAACAAGAGAGAAAAATCAGGGAGACAATGACAATTAGCCTCCTAATTAAGGAATAAGCAAAAGGCTAGGCTGCAGAGCAAGTTATTCCTGGTAGGATATTCCCAGTTGTTCCTCAGTCTAAATAAGTCTGTTTTCTCCTCAAATGTCACAGCATATTAAGTGCCAGGAGAGAATTATTTCAGCGTATGATGAACAAAACAACACAACCCCAAGGAACGAAGTCACAAAGCTGTCCATGAAGTGAATTGCAGCTCAAACTCCAGGTAATTAGGAGTAAAGACTCCTCCAGTACAAATCCTGCTGCAGAGGCAAAGCCCCATGATGTTTAATACCTTTCTCATTTGTTTTGATGTACTCAAACTATTGGCAAATGAAGGTCAAATAACTTTCCCAAGTATCCTCAGCCATGTAAGAAAACCAGGCATCTCCAAAACTTCTCAATCCAGGTTTGCAGGGTCAAAGTTTCTCTCTCTGAGCCCAGCCCCATCCACACAGGGGCAACCAGGAAGGTCAAGGGAGAGCCAACACTGCTGGGGCTGCCCTTCCTCGTGTTTCCCTTTCCATGGTGTGAAACCATGCCCAGGCCTTGCTCTGGCAATGCTGCAGCTGATTATCTCCACAGCTTTCATCTCCTTGGTTCTGAGCCTCAGGATGTCCATGTGAGCACAGGTCACAGAGCTCAGCTCCTGACAAACCCCGCTGAGCTGCTCTGTACCTGCCCCAGGGCTTCAAACTGCACCCACCCACCCGTTTTGCAAAGAGTGATGGTTTAAGAGTCATTCCTGCATGGTTTGAGACTATCTTTAGCTTTCTAATGTTCATTATTCACATTATTGCTGCTTAGAAGCTTATGAAAACTATTAGTTATAATACTTACCTTCTGTGTGAGAAGAAATTAAAATTGCCTTTAGGAGGAATGAATGGGCCATAGAACTGCTGAATGCCTGACTATAACATTTCTTATATGTTTATTGATCTAAACCCAACAAACGACAATTCACTTGCCAAGCCAGGCTTTATTTATTTATTTAGTAGCTCACTTGTGTCACAATTATTTCCAAAATGTATTCTCAGACTTGCTAATCTCCTCATGAACCGGATTAATCATGACATGGCTAACTCCTCAAGTAGTCCAAGCAACAGATAAACTATGTTTCAGATGACAAATTAGAAATAAAAGTCCTCTCTGTAATGTACCAAAATAGACCACAAGCACATTTGTTTCTCTCACTGATCATTAATTCAGACTAAATTTAAGTATGAATGCCAATTAAAATTTTGTTGGTCTTTACTGCTTTCTGACAGCAAAACCACAGAGCCAATGGTTGCACTGAACTAATTTCACTGACAAGTGCTTGGCATCACAGTCTGTTGAAACTTCAGATTTAGTGAAAAACTAACAGCATTTTGATCAATTCTGAAATGTGCCAAAATACTTAATTTTGCAAAGCATCTGTTACACACTGACTCTTCAAACGCTAAATATTTCAGTGCCTGTTGTTGTTCTGTTGAGAAAGTCCAATTTATAATATTCAAAATCTCACATTTCAGATCTCAAATTCTTAACATTCAGAGAAATGGAGAAGACAGACATGAAAATTATTCTGCTAGGTTATCCTTAAAGCTAAAGATACCAAAATGCTTCGTTATCTTGTACTACAGTTGTACTTATCTGTGGTAAAAGAGTGGGAATTATTGGATATTATTTATATACAAACAGGAAATTCTGCAGTTAATTAATTGCATTCTCATTTCACTGTTTCAGATCTGCACTGCCAGCTCCCAGGCAGAAGTCTGGAGAAGGCAATATTGTGATTTTCGGCAGAAAATGAGCAGAGGTGTTTTTAGCAGAGGTGCAGGGGCTTGTGGACGGCCCATGGCAGGAGCAGAGGCTGGTGGAGGGGACACAACTCCTGCAGGCTCAGTGTCTGGCACAGGGTGAGGAAGTGGCACAGACACCATGGCAAACTCCAGGGCTGCACGCAGGAATTCCGAGCAGGAATTCCGAGCAGGAGGCTCAGCTTTTCCTCCTAAGCGAAGCTGCAGCAACTTGTGGAGTTCTGAGGACGGCACCAACCCGAGTCTCTCACATCACTTTAAATGTGCTTTGTTGAAGATAACACAGGAAAGCCTCCTGGGACTGTGTAGTCTCCTGTGTGATTGTTATCCAGCAGCAGATACTTGCCTGGATCCTACTGGGCTCTATTCTAAATCAGCACAAGTATCTGCTATCTGACACCTCCTCAAGTCTGACTGCATCTTAGGGGACAGTCTGTGCTGTAAATTATTTATTCCAACTCACACTGCTTGCTTTCCTACGCTCAGAAAGAGCTAGAACGGCCAGACCCTCGTGGCTTGTTGCTTGACTGGATTTAAGATTATTTCAGTCTCTTGGCTTTATATCTATTATCTTTCTCTGTACTCAGAAGGTACTTTAAAGAAAAAAAAAGGTGTTTAAATAAATTTTAAAGAAAGTATTTCCTTTATGTATTAACACCTTAGTAAGTTTATGTTTTTCAATGTCAAAGTTTCACCTTATTCACAAGGATAAACAAGTTCTACAAAGTTTTTAAAAAAATTAATTTCTTAATTATTTTTTCCATTCCTGCCTATATTGATTAGATCCCAGAGCACTGTCATCTGTCACAAACTACCTTAGAAGCAAACGAAACAGTTCTGATCTTACTAAACTTGCAAACAATTGTACATTTCCTCTGTGGCCAACCATTATAAAAACTCTTTATTTTTTGAATTGGCTTCTGGTAGGT
>VZTJ01000523.1:575557-637226 GCA_013397795.1 Orthonyx spaldingii | reverse complement strand
TTTTTTTTTTTTTTTTTGTTTTTAGTTAAGTTTTGCGACAACCAAAGAGATAGAAAGAGTTAAGTGAAGAACTGCTGAGTTTTTGGCTCCGTTTCAGGGCCACATTATCCTGGTGCTTGGTTGGGTGTTTGATTCCAACCTCCTTGGCTCTCAGCCTTTCCTCCAGACCTTTCCTCATCTCCGCAGTCTCCTCTGTCCCCACTCCAGAATCCCCAGGTCCCTCCTGTCCTGAGGACCCAGAGCTGGACACAGCACCCCAGAGGAGCCTCCCAGGCGGAGCAGAGGGGCAGGATCCCCTCCCTGACCTGCTGCCAATCCTCTCCCTAAGTCTGACACCATCAAATCTCCGTCAGGCCAAAAAATCTCAAATAACTGCCTCTCCAACAGGCATTTTGATAAGTTAGCCCAGCAGTCCATAAACATGTTTTATATTAGTAAAACAAATTCCTGTTTGCAGCCAGACGTGGCAGCGTGCATTGCTGCGAGCTGGCCTTTACGAGGGCAACAATAAATCACAAATACCCCTAATAGGATAACACTACCGTGAATGTGGAAAGAAATAAGCATCTGCAACCCACAGATTAAAAGAGGCAGCATATTTAATATGAAACAATGCAATGTAATGCCAACATGAGACGAGAAGATTACAAATTTCTTCAATTAGTCATACAGGCAAACCATGAATGCAAATACTCACTATCAGCACTCTGATACGGAAAGTACACCAGAAAATAGGTCAAAATAAAGCATACCAGCAATGTTCAACTAAATGGCAGCCATGTGAAGATAATGTTTTGGTTTGGTTTTTTTTAATGTACTATCAAGATATTGAATTCTGGCTGAATTTATCAAATATCTTCACTACTTGTTACATTGCTTTAAGGATTAGGCTGTGATGAGCCTGATTCTTCCAAGAGATCTGAAAGGCTGCCTCCCATTCCTCTTTTTGTTTGGGGGTGGGGAAAGAATAACATCTCATAAACCAATAGAAGACCCTTCAGGACACTAAGACTTTCATTTAATTCTTAGACTCTGACAACTAAAAGAAATTAAAATATCTCTTTCTAGATCTATCTCACAGTCTGAGGATCATCTTACCTAAGAAAACACTCTCTTTATCCAATCTGATCCATTTTTTCATGTCCTTTGGGTTTCTCCTGTGTCCATTATCTTGCAATGGCCAGGTGTAGGAAGTTCCAAGGGTAAATATGTTTGATTTAGTGAACATATTGATTGGGACCAGCTTTTTTTGCCACCTGGTTGACCTCCAGCTGTGTGCCATGGCTGTTCACTTCACTTGCAGGAATCACAAATTTCCTGTACTTTAAATCTCACGAACAAGCACAGTTTTGTGAATCAAAAACTGTCACACGTTCTTATCAAAACTGTTCACTTGCATAAACCAAAAGAAAAAAAATCAAAATCCACACTATAAAGCCTGAAGTACCACGAAAGCAAACCCAATGAGTTTCTGCCAATTAAAGCATCTTTCAGTTTGTCCTGCTCTCACACTGAGGAGCTCAGGACCAATATCCTAAATGCAAAGTGCTTGCAAGGGAGTGATTCTGAGTGCAAACAACACCTCTGGAAAGGAAACTCCAGCCCACACCATCTATTCTCTGTCAAAAATGAAATCATCAGTAATTTTTAAAATTACTCAGGCACCAGCTTGAACCTCAGCTGGTACTTTTAGTGACAAGTGATAATTATAAACCTTGGCCTTTCTATCAGAAGGGCTTGAAGGACTTTGCTGTACCAACAGAGAAGCACCTGCCTGCTCGCTCAGGGGCAGCTTTGGCACTCCTGGAACAAAGAATTCAGCAATTTTTCACCCTCACTCTTCTCAGCAGTTGCTGTTAATGAAAATGATAACCAAGAGACCTATGTGAAGTTACAATGAGGAGCCAGGATGACAGTAAAAATTTCAGTATTCAAGCTGTGTAAGATTGTTTTGATTCAATTCATTTGCAGATTATTTTAGAATTAAAAAAAATAAATAAATACAAAAAGGAAAGCCTGTGGCTTAAAATTCATTGTGTCCCAAAAGTTTCAGCAGTGATCTTATGACTTATCTATAGAACAGGAGAGGTCACATTTAATGTTTTTAATTTTTACCTCATTACTACCAACATTTATGCTGGACTGTGTTGGTACTTATGCTTCCAAACACCAAGTTTTTAAAAACCTTATTTTGTACATTTTCATTGAAGTCAACCCAAGGTAATAAAGAAAACATTACACACCTTTAAAACATTACAGACCTTTAAAAAGGAGCTGTCTTTCAGTCCAAGACACTGCATTTTAACACAAGACATTTTTGCCTACTATATAATCAATCCTAATTTATATCAACTTTTCCTTCTTCAGTTTAACCAGGCATTTTCCACCCATAACCTTGAGTTGTACTGCAGAAAATCAGATGAATAATAACTCCATATTTGCTTGAAAATGCACTTTTCCAAGAAAGCATCGACTGGACACGTTAGCTTTGTAAACCCATCAGTTTCATGCTTTTTCTCATTTATGCATTTGCATTATGTATTTCCATCTTCCAGTTGTTAGTACTCGAATTTGGTATGGGATTAGCAGTTTCACAGGCCCAATCTCTTTGGATTTGGGAGATACTTAGAATTTTATGTGATAAATTTTCCAAGTCCCTGAGCAAAGCTTCTGCATTACAGGTGTTGGCATTTTTATCTATCCTACCAACCAGCCAGTTTGTCTGGTATTCAAAATCACAAGCACTACTGAAAATTGGAATTTTTCCTATTTAATCTTTTTACATGTAGTGCTGTTTTCTCCAAATATCCCAAGACAGCGTGATAATTAGCATACATCAGATGCTTTGCTGGCTATTACCAAAAATAGGGCTCCTTTCAACACGCTGAAGGCAACAGTTGCTGACAGAAATTAAGTGGCTGTTTTAATCTTTGTGATATCTTCCATATTTCAAGAGCTACAGCCCAGTGGAGTTTTTAGTTGCCCTTTTCCAATCTTTCCCCCAGTCCCTATTTATGCCTGATTATAGAGATGCTTCATACTCAGTCCTGATCTAAACCTCTTAAAAGAAATTCCCTTAATTTAGTCTTTATTTTTTCCTGATTAATTTGAAATACCATAACATGTGATTTAGGGATATCTGGGAAGAAAAACTATTTATTGATGCTATCCCCTAATAACACTCTGAAGTGCTGCTTTTCATCTTTTTTTCTTGCAGTTCTACAGTTGCGAAAAATTTCTTTTTCTAAAATATTATAGAGCCTCAGAAGAACAAGTGCAGAAAAAAAGGCAGACACTGCTCTCAATTCCCAGGCACCTTGCCCTGGAATGCTGTAGTTACAGGACTCACACATAACATGAGTCACTCTGTGCTCCAGGAAGAAAATGGAAGTGACTTGAGGTAGATCAGAATTAGTGATTCTCTGAAGAATTTGTTCTACCCTCTCCTTTGAGAAAAGGTTTATTTTAGTAAAGGCTGAAGCTCACTCGAAAGAATCAGAGCAGCTTTTTCCTTGGAAGGAGCTCATCCCCCAGCTAAACAGTAACACAAATCCATCCTGACTGCTGCGAATTGCTTCTCAGCATTGATTCACTGGCTGCTGACCATTTTATAAAGTGGGCAGCTCCAATTCCGCAGACCAAGTTGGGAGCAAAAGTGTTCTTAACTGAAGATGAATATTGACATGTGTTGCTGCCATAATAAGAGAACCAGGGGAACACACTTAGTTCATTACAAATGATCACTTCATTATCCAAATTTGCGTCTTCTGGTATTTCCTCAGAAAACCTCGCACAGTGGCCTCCCGGTTCCTGAAGAAGTGTATTTGTTCTTTTATTGACATGTTGGCATCAGAAAGCATCGTTTGTTCCCATCCATAATTCAGAGCTTCCTTCAGAAAAGGCAGGAGCTGACTGTTCAAATATATTGAAACGATCATAGCCTGCAGCACCTGCTGCAATGCATTATTGATACCCAGCAGTGGCACTGACGCATTCCTGGGAGCAGCTGCTTCCCTCTGCACTGGAGAGCTCCAAAGGCAAAGACATTTCCTCTGGACTTCCCTTTTCCCCAACTTTCCCAAGTTGGATACTTCAAAAGTGTGACCTCTGGACAATTCTAAGTTAGAGTGTCCTGAGGAAGCCTCCACAGTTTTTTAAACTACCATTTCTTTTTTTTCCCCCACAACCCATCTTTTCCGTCACTCTGCAGGGGAATGGAGCCGATCCAGAGGGAGTCAGGAAGGCTGGCAGAGCTGTGTCCTCCGTTAGTGCACTCAGGGCCCTGGCAAAGCTCCTCTAATTCCATGATTAGTCACTACTTATGATAAGGTTTCTATCAACCCTGTCCAGCCTCTCTGAGATCAGCTCAGTTTGTTACAGCCTGGTGATAAAACTCCAGGCTGGTGGATTCAGTCCTTGTAAGGCCCAGTCAGTGAAGAGTTGGACTTGATGATCCTTTTGTGTCCCTTCCAACTCAGAATATTCTGTGATTCTGATTCTGTGATTCCCTGAGCTCTGGCCTAGTGTCCCCTGTTTTTGATGTGGTCAGACAAACAAGCTTTATTTTGGGGCAAAAAGGAATTTCCCTGCTGGCTAAATTAGAATCCAGCACGATTTTTCTCACAAAACTCAGTTTTTGCTGACTGAGAACCACCTACCCTGTTCAAAAGCGGTTCAGGCTCCTGACAAAAGAGGAAGTGTGGGGTTAGATCTCATCAAGACTTCATCCAAAGGAATTTTGCCGGCAACCTTCAGTCCCTTGGATTGTATCACTCATGACATCAACACCACAACAGAGAAAGGCACGAGCAGAAATGGAGAGGAATGAATCGACAAAGTGCAATTTATTGCCGCAATCTTTAGATCCCAAGTGAGTTAATTTTAAAAAGCTGTCAGGTAATTATTTTGTGCTTTGGGTTTTTTTCTTCTTGACTGGAACAATGAATCATTAAATAAGTGAGAGCTGGAAGACACCATGCTGAGGAGAACTGTCTAGCATCAGTAAGCAGAGAAAAATCTGATTCTGATAGCAGCCTCATCAGTTACTACATAATTTAAATGGAAGTTGGGTAATCCTAAAGGCTTTTAGAATCTCATCTAAACAGTGCTATTACTCATTCTCAAAACATTTTATTGCAAGAAGACTGCTTTTTATGCTCTCAGATAAATTTAACAGGATCCATGTAATTTTATTTTTATGTAAATACGTACACCCCATATATAATAAAATGGTTCACTGCTGAGCATTTAAAACACAGGCTTCTACAGTTCTTTCTGCATAGAATGTGAGCCCTCAAATAAAGCCTAGACCAATGGGCTACTTTTAATTTGAACAGATCCACTCCCTCTCTCTCCTGCTTCCTAATCAAGCAGTAATTACCATTGCAAAATTCATACTGTCTGACCTATCAGCATTCTCATTAAGGTCCATCCAATCACTTGACAAAGAAACCTAATCCTTTATTTTTCTCCCAGGCTTTCCATTTTTCAGAAAACCATGATGACACCAAATATATGCAGAGGGAATTCTGCTTCACTTTCAATATGTACCCCAAAAAAGTTTGCAATAAAAAATGATGATACAGGAATTATGTGGCCTTAAGGCATCCATGGCACAGAGATGCTGAGCTGGGTCCAGGGTGAAAAACATGCCGAAGGTAACACAATAAGAGAGATCTCTAAATAAAGGTGAAGGGTTGTCCACCAGTTCCTGACATACTCAGGAAATTCTCAATTGGCCATTTAATCCCTTCAGTTCCTGCCATGCTGGTGCTGCCAGGCAAACCTGGTGCCAGCAATCTGGACAATGACCTCAAACCAGCTGCTTGGAATAAAAGAGCAGAAGAAAACCTGTGAACACAGCATCCCTTCCAGACCCAGGCTTGCACAAAATAAAAGTAATTTTGCAAAATTTCTCCATTTATATTTTCTAAACCCATTCTCATTCACAAATATCCACAGAACCACCTTCACATTCACTGTTATGTATTTCCTGCTCATTTCCATTAAACTGCTCGTTATTTTTCATTAACGAATAGAACCAGAAACAAAGCTCATTTAAAGCAGAGAGTTCACTTGTCTTGTAAAAGCTGGCAATAAAAAATGAAGCAACCTCTCCATGTACATTAATCATTTATCTCAGGGCATTATACCACATGATCAGAAAATATTCATAATATCAATGTTCTTTAGCTACAGCCAGTGTATCTTCATCCACAGGAAAATAACTCTGAAGAAAGATTAAGTACTCAAATTACCTTTTTTCCACCTCCATTATTCTACCTCCAACCTCTCTCTCGGTTTTTTTTTTTTTTTTTAAATATAGCTAGAGTTGTATATGGGGTACAATTTTTATCTGGTATTTAAATCCATTTATAGCACCAGTTTTCATTTATTTGTTTTTGTGATTAGGACGTTATTTCACCAGCCTGTTTTCTTTCCATTTTCTAGTCAAACAGCAGCTTTAGTAAGACTCAATATTCCAACTGGAAAAAAATCAGTGCAGTATATAACTCAGATAGAAAGAGAATATGGGGATTTACATCACAAGAGAAAGGAATATTTTTATTTTCCTTTTCCAACAACAGATTTTCAAATGAGTCAGGCTCATTCAGCTGCCTGCTGTGAAATTCCCCAGCCATTCTCTCACACACCCTGCAATCCACTTTGTGCATAACGTCTGCAGTCCCAGAATGGCAAACACGGAACCTTGCAAGGGCAGAAAATCCTGAGAGATCAAAGTGCTCCTCGTGCAGAACCTCCCATGGAACTTGGACAGCACCAAAACAGCACCACATGCATGTCAGGATGATACAACACACTCAAAGCATAAAGGACTTTGTTTGAAGGATGGGAGTTTAAAACCCTCCTCTGGTCATCACTGAGGAGTCCATCGACCCAGCAGCCAACTGAAGCAGATTCTGGTCTTTTTTAATTGCATATTTGTGCATATTACTTCATTATTAATTATCTTCTGGGGTTATTTTTAACTTTTGCATGACTCAAAATTCATTAGTTCAGTGGTCAGGTTCCAGCCCCACAATTCCTAAATGATATCATGAATGAACTGTGAAAATGTTGGGAAGGGAAATGTGTGTCCAAGGGCCTTTTAACTGGCTCTGGAAAAAAAAAGAAGAGAAAAGAAACAGAATTCCAGCCCTGAACTGCAACTCTCTGATGTTCTACATGATCCAGAGTTATCCTGGGTTTGTCACTGATGGCTTTTTGAACAGTACATATCACACAAATCCTGTATGCTTGGTCATCCGTGACTTCTAAAATATGAATTATTAAATCTGAAATTGCCAGAAAATCTTCCTTCCCTTGCAGTCTTGCCACTCTCTCATTCCTTCAGTTTAAAGCAATTATTGTTACTTCCTCAGCTCTTTTTCACAACTGTTTTGCAGATGGGCTGACAACAGTTTGAGGAGTTATACTACACTACAAAATAAAGAATGGTTTTGGAAGAGTTTCTATGCAAATTTGTAAAACCTAGAAAAAACAAACCAAAACAACAAAACGCCCCAAATATTCTCTGTGACAAAGACATCTGTGCCAGAGCAATCTCTGCACAACCAAGCAACTGAGCCCTGCCCTGAAAGCCTCTAAACCTCTGCTATCTCCAGGAGAAGTGACAGCAACACAGGAGAGCAATATCTGGATTTAATTCCAGATTCCTGCTTCAGCCGGAGGCTCCACAGACAACAGGTAGTCCCCAGGTTCCTATTTATGTTTTCCTTAGGAGCTGACGGCCATTAATAATTCATTTCCTAAATCACATTTGGGTGTCACCGTGAGTGATGTCACCTTCAGAAGCACAACGGTGACTGACTTCCATCCCGTGCTTGGCAAGGCCTCATTCTGTCTTGGTTTGCACTCGTGATGAGCTGTCAAACCCAATTTCCTGCCAGCTCCTTGTCAGAGCTGTGCTTGATGTCAGCTCTCAAACGACGCCCTCGACGCCTTTCCCTTCGCGCTCCCTCCGCCTTCCGGGGAGGGTGACATTTGTGGGCTGGCATCAAACAAAGAGCGCTAATCCACCAACGGCTTTCAAACAACCTGTTTACAAAAGAATCCCAAATGATTAAGTACTAAATAAATCTGCAAACAGCAGAAATTTCTGCTCTTTCTGCCCTTGAACTCCTTTCCAGAAACTTGGTAATCAGCAGCGGTTTTGTTCTGATTATAAGTTATTGAATGTGATCGTTTTGCATATAAATTCCTCTCTGCTTTTTAAATTTAAATATGCTTTAAATGGTATATTCAGTGGAGCAGACTCCTACATTTGCCATCAGTACTGCTGACAAAAAATGTCTTTTAGAATAGCAGTCTGACATATTTTCTAGAAAGTGAAAGTATACTTTATAAAAATGCACTTTTCCATGAATTATGCCAACAACCTTATAATATTCCAACTAATTCCATCCACTCTGAAGTACGACCAAGACATACAATTAAAAAAAACCCAGCAGCACTACCTTATATTCAAGATGTCCAAGGGGACATATTAATCCAAAACAAAACCACTCCATACCTGTGAAACCCTATTTTCAACCCTACAACACTTGTGAAGCACATGCACAAACCTGTCTGTGGAAGTTCCCATAAAAAATTGGGATATGCACTACTCACCTGTGCCCTGCAAAGCCCTGTGTCCACTGTTTCCAGATTTCTTTAGTTCCAGCTTCCAGGATATAAACTGTTACTGCTTTATTTCTGCATTACCTAAGCTTTTATAAGAATCTAGGAGAAAAGTTACTGAAAATTCCCAACAAAACACTAAACTACATTATTTTGTGCACTCTCCCATTAATGCTACTTAAGATTAGCAAAAGAAGTTGAATTACATTAATATTTAAGTGTATTTAGGGATTTTTTAAAAATCAAATTAATGAACCAGTTTCTACTGCCATTGATTTGCAAAAAGAACCAAAAAAAGTCAAGTAAAAAGCTTTTTAAATTTCACATAACTAACTGAAAACACCAGGTCGTAAATGTATCTTCAGAAATGGTCTTAGGAATGAAACAACAGTAGTGGCAAAGGTCCCCAAAGTTTACTGGAATTCTTGAATTCAGAGCCATTAAAAATGTCTTCATTGAAGATTTGATCTCTTTGGCTCCTGCTGCTCCACGGACCTCGTGGTAACCCTGAGAAGCAGCACACTCCTCCCAAACTGCAGCCACCCCAAGGTCAGGCTGCACTTCCACAGAAGAGTTCCCAAAGAACCACCCCAACAGTGGCAGGAAAGAGAACAATTGTTTGGAATAATGGAGCAGGAACAATGATGTGAGCACACAGCTCCCTGCAGGTGCAGCGGGAGAGATCTGCCAGGGATGGGCTGTGATGGGAACTTTGTTCTGCCCCAAGACTCTCATTCTCCTTTTATTTGCTTCTACACAGGTGAAGGGGCTTTGATGTCTACAAGAAAGTTCTGAGATTGTTTTAAACAGGGAGGGGAGGAGCAGAGCCATTCCTGACCCTACGACTCCTCTGGGCAGGGTTGATCCCTCAACACGCGGTAAAATAGCCGCTGATTAAAAAAAAAGGGTATTATAAAAGAGAGTGGAAAAAGGAAAGAATGAGGAATCAATGGCTTTAGCTGAAGATCTTTCTCGATTCTGCTGGCTGGAACAAAGGAGGCATCGCCAGAAATTTCATTCACAGAGGACTCCTTTGTAACATATTGCGGCCCTGGAACTGCCCAAGAGTCTCGCCAGCGCTGTACTGCAACAGCTTTGACAGCACAGAGCAGACTCACAACTTTACTTCCAGGGAAGCTGTGGCAATTCACACTGGCTGAGAACTCAGCCCAGGTTTAGAAGACTTTCAATGAATCACTTCTAATACAGTGCAGATGTAGCAGATGTATCTCTGCAGGATTTCAGAGCAGACTTTGGGTATAGAGAATTAGTTACATTTCATAATGACATTATTTCCAGATGTCTGAAAGAGATCAGAAGAAAGCTAACATCTGTTGAGGGACCAAAAATACTGTGTACTTTTAAATATGCAGCAAGAAATATATCAAGTTTCAGAAAAGGAAACAATTCCTAGGAAAGCTATGGTAATAAAATACATGAGATTTTCAAGGGACTGTTTCCAGCACAAAGTTGTTCCACCTTGAGAGGCAAGCATATAGACTCCTTTAAAAATTAGGTTAGAGAGCAATATCACATATGGATCAAAATCCTAGCACAGAACCACCACTCCCTAATTTTAAAACACACAGAGGAATTGGTACCAATTCACCATTTACATCACCAATGCTTTACTTGTTAAGATGAACCAGGAAAAAAATGTTTAAATTGTTGTCTTCTTTCCGAACCCAAATATTTAACATGCCACAGTTCCTGCCCTCTGTTTGTTGTGATTATGCCATGGCAGTGCTGAGTCTCACAGGTTCAGTTCCAGATGAGAGAAATTCACCATTTTTGTGTCACACAAACCACATCTCAAAAGGTCTGAAGTTATATTTGAGTCTTTCTTGTGCTGCAAACCCTGGACTCCTGAACAAGTTATTTTCATTTCAAAAAAACCCTTTTATAACTGGCAATGAAGATGGTTTGGACAAATATCCTGAAGAATCTGGGATATGTCCATATTTGTACAGTGCTGCTGGCATTTTATAATAGCAAAAACCACACACCTACATGAAATCACTTCCTGGAACACCTGGAATGAGACTGGAATACAACAGGACAAGGGCACAAAACCCCCTTTCCATTTCAATAAGAGGAATTATAGATGAAAGTACCTCCTGACCCAAATAACCAAGCACCAAAATGGAATTTCGTGCTTCCCCACTGCACTTCTAGGGCCATGCTCAGGATGATGCTCATCATTCCACTTGTCTGAGACAACTGGCATTCAAAATACATTTTTTAATCAAACAGAAAAACATAAACCCCCTGAGAAGTCTAATTGTAAGATGACAATACAATTCTCTTGCAGTTCATTTATGGACTCCAAGTTTTCCTGTGGAAGAGAATCCTATTAAATTAATAATTAAGGAGTCTTTCATACTTTCATGCCTACATTGTGCTAATAAGAACTGGTTTCATGTAGTAACTCCAGAGGGAGTCACATGCTGACAACAGCTAAAAGCTTCACAAGTACCACTGCAACACTTCCCAGCTGCATTTTTTGATCTGAAACGGCTCAGAAGTGCAGGAAAACCGTGATGGATGTGCACTAGGAAAGTTTAAGGGTAAGAGTAGAGAGAACTTTCTTCTCCAAGTGAGACTAATCAAGAGTCAAATACTGGATGTAACTCCTACATTATTGTGAGTTCTCTAAACAAAATCTAACAAGATTTGCCTTAATCTTATTTCCAGATGATGTCCCTGAGCTGTTTCTGGGTGGCCTTTGCTGGAGAGATTTTGAGGCTTGAAAAGTTCTCCTAGGTATGTCCAATATGAGCTTTAAGCAAATAACCAGCTGACATATTTTAAGAGGTGACCTAATTTAAGATCCCTTGTGAACCATTGATTAATTCATCATGTTGATTTATTCCGTCCATTGCCTGCTTTGTCTATTCCCATTACTTCCTAAGAAAATTAAAAATTCTTTTAATTATTAAAGACTAAGGAAGACTTATGAAGCCTTTAATTTATTAAACTATTTCTCGTGGATTACAAATACATCACACACAAGTGACTCCTCTATAGGAGTTCCAACAGTAAGAGAATGTTCCAGAATGATCCTCTCAAAGGCTGCCTGAGCACATCCTCTATTACTAATTCACACCACTGTCTATGAGATGACAGCTGCAGCTTTTTCCTCTGACTGCAGTCGAGAAATCAAGTTTGTACCATAGCCCTGTGATGTTTTAAGCCAGGTCTAGCATGCTGTAGGACAAAACATACATTTCTGACTTTTCACATGATGCATTAACAACACCTCAAGGAAACACCTTTACGAGCAGGCTGCATTTTGAGAGCACAACTCTCATGTGCTGCTCATGTTCCCAAACCCAGCATGTCCCAAATGTCGTTCACTGGGACAGCAAGTGCAGCTTGAGGGGTCTCTCAGTGGAGTGTAAATGGGTCTGGGATTTCTTGGAACTGCTTGTGAGAAACTCCCAGAGGTGAAGAATTTAATTTTTGTGATATGGCAGCTGCCTCTGTTTTGAGCTGTTCCTGGGCAAGAGAACAGTGGAAACAGGGCAGAGCAGAGACCCCACAAGGCTCAGCAGGTTGTTGTATTTATCTGAACGTCTCTAGGCAGACAAGCATTGCAAAAAAGATCTATTCTGAATTTATCCAGCCTGTGAGGCTTCAAACACCAAGATTAATGAGATTTAAACTTTATTAAATAGTTACAGTACTCAACTACCCTTTTTTCATGAAATTACTGTTTTGCTTGTTCTTTTCATATGGCAAATACAAAACCTGAGAGAAATTTCAGGTCCACGGTGTTGTTTTGTTTTTTTTTGTTTTGGTTTTGTTTTTTTTTTTTTTTTTTTTTTTTTTTTGTTTTTTTTTTTGGTTTTTTTTTTTTTTTTTGTGTTTTTGGTTTTTTTTGTTTTTTTTTTTTTAAAACCAAATGCTCAATAGATTAAGTGATGGTCAGCATTCTCTCAATTTGGCTTTCTTCTATTCTTCAAATTTAGATCCAGCTACTTTGATTATAGAAGCCACAGCAGCCCAAAAATTGAGGTACCATTATAAAGGAAAGATTCAGACTACCATGAAATCAGGTGAAGTTTCCAGCAAATTGAAAGAAAGTTAATCTTCATCAAAGGGTTTATTTAAATCTACAACAAAATTCACAAAAGTGAGCTAATTTTTAAAAAAAGACCCAAAAACCCCAAAGCTCTTTTCCTTGCAGTTCCCATGGCACTTAAATGCTGAAATTTTATGAAACATTTGTGGTTTAAGATTGAGTGTATATATATATATATATGTATGTATATATAAATATATATTTGTCTACATTTTCCCACCCAAATTAACATTAGATGATTCTATATGGTTTGAAAATATATTTGGGTTTCAAAATAACATTCATACCTCCATATAACCTCTGCTATTTGAAATAACAGGCATTGCTTAGAATTGGCTTTTTCAACTTTTCTCCCACTTTTGCAAAACCTGACATCTGCTATCAATAAATGAGTTATTTTCACCACACACCAGGCAGATTTCTTATGTACAGCTGCCTTTGGGCTGGGTTTCAGATATTCCAGGCCTCCTCCTGCACCAGGGCAATATTAAATAAGAGATGCAGGTAGAATAAACTCTTCTGTGACCCACATCACATCCAAGTTTTACATCATTGATTTCCCACCATATTCACTTCAGACCAATCTGCAAAGCTACAGATGTGGAGGTTTCATTGTCATAGGCTGACATTCATTTTAATAACTTCAAAATTATGCTCTTGTTTCTTAGGGAAAAGGAATAATGCTCCCCAGCCCTCCTCAGTTATTGTTAATTTAGAGCTGGAGTAAATCTTTGCAGCATGTAAATGGATGTCTGTATTTTTATTTTATTACGCCTATTAAAAATGAAAATATCATGATCTGTTCCAAGATTTTATCTGGAATCTCTTCAAAAGTCTGTTCTTTGGTAGAATTAGTCCTAAAGCTTCCCAGTGACTTTAAGTTTGTTTTTCCCCTGCGTGCCATGCTGGCACTCTGCCACCCTTTTCAATCTGGGTTTTTTTGATTTTTTTTTTCCAGCTTTGCTTTTACGAGTAAAATAGAAAGATGTGAATGTGAAAAAGCAAACAAAGCATTTTTATCCAAAGCTGCATCTCAAAGCACACACAAGGAATTAAAAAGTCATAGCCCTAAACATTAATCAATAACCTTATTAATAAGTAGAGCTTAGCTTCACTGGGTTCAAATCCACTCTCCAAATAGTTGCAGGTTGCCACTCTTGGCCTTTTCTCTGCCAGACTGAGAGAAGTCACCCTCTTGGTTTTATTTTAACTTGTTTTATCATTATTTTGTGTGTATTTGCTTTACCACTCATGATACAAGCTACACTAAACCCAAGCAACACAGGAGATCTTCACAGCCACAAATATTTGTAAAAACCATCCAACACACAGAAAAATGGCAAAATTTCAATCCCAGTGGTGAATATTTCCACTATTTCCCCATATTTCAGCTGGAGTCTGGCAGAAGCTGAGGGACAGAAATAGAGGTTTAGACTGAGAATATCTGGAGACGGTCAATATGAACACCCACAGCGAACCCAAAAAGGATTAAAAGCCACTTCTTCTCTGTTTTGCACAGCTCTGTGTAATGTGACGTTATTTGATTAAGCAGGAAAAGCTGCACTGAAAGTGAAAAGCCGTTAAAATAAGCTTTTGGGTTTTTTTTAAATTATCTTGTCATTACCTACATTCAATTACTAATTTCAATTTCATAGGGGAGACTAAGCATCACAATTTTGCAGAACTTAGGCAACAAAAAAATTTGAATGCCTACTAATACCAGTAATTCTAAATACTAATTTACTTTTCATAAAACCACATCAAGTGCAAGGCTGAAACAAAAATTTCATTATTTTCATTATCTGGGAGAAAGAGATTGATTCTATGTAATTTGTTCAAAATTACCTGAAACTGCTGAAAAATTACAAATATAATTACGGAATAAACAAGATCTGCAAACTTAGAGCTGAGATTTTCACTGACTGAAAATTATTGCCTTTTTTTAATTTCAAAAACAACCTCCTGCTTGCTTCATGCATGCATCTCAATTCTAGAATTTGGTTCCATGACCATATTCCACAAATCAGTGTGGACTTTTTTAGACTCTGCTTGGAAAGCTGCTGCAGCATCTCCTTAATTGTTTTAATTGCTCTCATCCATGCCTTTTCTAATTTGATTATACATTCTTGAAATGTAGCAAACAAAACTGCACAGGGTGCTGGAAATGTGGAAATGACAAGATTTTATACAGTGCTAAAGCAATGGTTTTTAGGCTTGGAGAGTCACATGCACATTTTTGGGGGATACACAATGGATAAGTAGAAAAAGGAAGCGGAATAAATAGAGTTTTATCCATTAAAATTATTCCACTACAACCATGCATCTGATGATCTTTTGTAAACAATCACCACGTCACAAGCTTTATGCAAAAAATACGCAGATTTCAGTGGAGGTTACCAAATAATGAGATATTTGATCAGAAATACTCTGAAGCAGAAGGGAAGATAAAGAAGCTGCGTTACCGTGGCCAGAGCCAGCATCTGGGATGTACCGACACAGCCTCAGACAGGAACTCTTACAAGCTCAGAAGCTGAGAACTCAGGTAAAACTAAAAAGTCACCTCTAAACCCTGCCTTTAAATAAAGATCAGACAGGAAGGGAACCTTGTCAAAACCTGAGGATTCCTCCTCATCCTTTAAGGCCGCGGCGTCTCTCAGATGAGCGTTTTCTGCAGGCTGTGCCTGCAAATCCTCACTTCAAACCCTGGGATCCAGAGCAGCCTCAAACTCCCATTAACCCTGCTCTGCTCCCAGCAGCGAGCAGGCAGAGAAACAACGCAGCAGCAGCTGAGTCCTGCAGGTCCTTTACCAGGTGTGGAAACACAGCCACAAAACTTGTCCTCAGCACATTAAAGAGAAGAGAAAGATGCACAAAAATCTTCAGGGCTGGCTTTTCTCCACAGCTCTGCAAAGGACACGTGCTCTTTTTTTAAAAATTGTCCTTGTAAATTGTGATTGACTGCAGCAGAGGTAAACACTTCCATGAAGAAATCATGGAAATTTATGGCGTATTTAATTTCAAATTTAAAAATCCAAGTAACTCTGTGCCTCAGTCAATACCAATTTCTAAATATAGGGACAGGGTTTTGGCAAGCAAAAGGTGAGATGCTGACACCTTCAAATTATTAAGAATTTAAGCACAATATTTGAGAAGATATTGCACAAGTTTCTGTAGGAATCTCACAGATATGAATTCTAGCCATGTTAAACAAATTCATTGGTAGGATAAGGTTGAATTTTATGATACACTTTGAGATAAAAATCACATTGCAAATAGCAGGAACATTCCTCTTCATCTTTCTTTGGCTTAGGAATTTGTGTATGAGCACAGGCTTCTGTAGGACTGCAGAAATGATTCTGAAGAGCAGAAAAGCAGCTCAGGCTCCTCCAATCAGCAGTAATTACCACAGCAGCTATGGAACCTCAAAGCTGAAGATTAGAACAGGCAATTTTAAAAATTAGGGTACATCTTGACTTTCCTGGAATAATACTCAGGTCCCTGAGTGCATACACAAGTTTCCTCAGCTCCATTGATATCACACAACTTGTCCTTATCAGTGAAAACAGGAATTTGCAGTGCACTGAACCTCCCACTCCTCGTGATTTCTGTGCAAGATAAAGGAGCAGCACCTCCAAAAATGACCATTTCCATTTTCCCAGCAGATGTCATCGGATTTACAGATTTTCAAGAATAAAAACACACGGCCTAATTGCATCTTGCAGCATGCCCTGACTGGAATGTCACAGATCCCCAGACAGAGACTGTGCACAAGCACTTGAAATTGGATGTTCTTATGATATCTGAGTTTATGGTCAGCTCTACAGAGCTGATAACTCACAATTTCAGCCATTCTGCAATGATAGAAATCATAAAATATAAAATATTTGTTCATCCCAGGAATTTTACATTCTCCAGTCAATGTTTTTCTAGCTCAGCAATTCATTTTGTTGATTAAAAAAAAAAATCTTATTGGTCTGGCAAAAGTTAAATAAAATCCAGAATTAAGTACTTAAAATATGAGTCCTTAAGACCTTAATTTGTATTAATGCTCCCTTCTTAAAGTTTTTGACAGAATTCCATTCATAATGAAAAGTTCAGAGGTAATTATTTCTCTTTCTTCTGTGTGAATTATGAGAATTATTTATATACTCAATCTTAATATCACAGCTTCATTGCCTAATAGGAAAAATCCACAGGATATGAATCATTCCGAGAAAGAATTAAAATTTTTTCTTCTGTTTTAAATAAAAAAAAAAAAAAAGGGAAGATGAAAAGATTTCTAATGACATAAAACTCCCAGTGCTGCAGGCTCTGCTTGCAAATCAGAGCTCTTGCTCTGTAACCCACAGCTCCTGCTCCAGTCTCCTTGCCTGCAAAGCCATAAACTGCAAAGCTGTAATGACTCGTTAATGAAATGGCGGGGTGCTAATGAGGCTATCAGAAATGTAAGTTGAATTATTAATTACGAAAGGTAAAGAATAAGTAATGAGGGGGAATTACGGGGCCCTGTCTGCGCGGGGACGGTGGGGCTCAGCCCCCAGCCCTGGGCGCGAGCTGATGGAATTCCTGACGCTACCAAACACCCGGCTGCCAGTTGTTCTCCCTCATAAAACAACGGGCCGTGCACAAAGCTCGGTACAAATTGCAGATAAGCTGTAAAAGCCATAAAAACTTCTACTGACATTTATTGCCAGCGAGTAGCTCGAGGATGTTGATATATATTGATAACAGTCTGCTTGGTGACATTTCCAAAGTTTACTCCTAATTCACTTGCGGAATATGCAAATATAATTTTTTTTTCTCCAAGTCATTAAGTCATGGCAATATCCACCTGTATTTTTAATGGGTTTTTACCTATTTAACAGATATTCTTCCATGTGTTTTATAGGCTTATCCTCCCCAAAATAGCTTTTCTAATGAGAAAAAAGTTAGATTCTCACAAACTTTCCAGTTAATAACTGCAACAAGTGTTTACAGATAGTTTTTATGGTAAACAATAAGTGTTACTACATAAACCACCTTGAGACAGAAGAGAATTGTATGTGCACCACTACATATATTCATATGTGCATGCAGATATTTGTGATATTTTTTAAACAAAATCATGACAAGCTCTGAATACCTTTTAAAAAGAATTATGTGGGAATGTGTTTTATTCCTTGTGAGCTTTCAAACAAGGAGACTGAACAAAAGTGTTTCTTTTAAGTATCATTAAAAGTACCGAGGGCAAGGTTTTATCTGTGTCACACATGAAAATTCTGCATTTACAATGGGTCTCATTGTACTAATCCAGTCACACATTTATTATCTGCAATTCCTTTAGGAAATGTCACACATCCACAGAATGTCCTTGAGCTTTAAATCTTGCATTTTGATCTTGGATTTTACAGATAAAAGATATAAACCTACATTTATCCAGGCAATTCCTCAGTGACTGTACATCTGTAATAGCCCAGAAATAGCTTATTCTAGTCAGCATATTGTATAAATTAGGATCAGTAACTTTCATTTCAAAAGACTTTTTTTTTTTTCTTTTAGGCATAGAGACAAAAATATTTGGTCTCAGAATATTCACTTGGGTTGCACACTTCGTTTCAGAAACCCATAACACACTTGGAATATGTGTCAGCTGTTTATTTCCAAACACCAACATAATGCCCCCCAAAATGCATTTTCTGATCAGCAACTGCATCAGCAGAGCTCTAGAAAATAGAAAAACTGGCTAAACAGGAAATGTATATTTAAAACAAATGCTCCTGAGGTAGTAAAGAATTGAAATTAGAGAGAATGAAACTCCAAGTGTTGCAACACGAAATATATCTGTAGGGTTTTGTGCAACACCTCATTAAAAAACTGATTTCCTATCTGTTATTTATATTCCACGTGATGCTGGTGTGCAACCAAAACTGAGGGAGATGAGTTTGCTGCCACAAAGCGCAAAAGGCGAAATAACAAATCCTGTTACCTGCATCCTTGTCTCTGCAGAAAAATCAAGATCAAAGGACCAAATATATTTGGGCAATGTTCCTTTTTGCAATAAACGTATTAGCAATGCTATAAAAAAATCTTCCTCTGGGAATAAGAACAGCTAAAAGTTGGATACTGACTGGATTCAAAGGGAAACACGAGTCACTCAGCACCATCAAACCTGCATTAATTAGGACCTTCCAGTACTTGGCTCCACTGGGAGCCATCAAACACGTTTGCTACTTATAATCCAAAAGGAAAATCCAGTAAAATGAGCATAGGTACAAAGAAAGGAAAATGAAAACAGAGCGCTCTGCCCCAAAAGAATGAGCCCCAGATTCAGAAAACCAAGTTACAATTTAGGATAACACCGAGAAGGAAAGGATTGCTTTGAACTCCCCGCTCTAGGAGACACAACAGGTCCTAGGAATTGCAAATAGGCCAGGCTAAAACAACTTAGAATGTTAATAGAGATAAGAATTGTGTATTTGCTTTGCTTTTGATTTCAATCTTGTCATAAAAACCCTGACACTGAATATTGCCCAGCAAGGCCTTTCCTTTATGGCGAAGCCAGCTGGGAGCTGGGGACAAACAAGTAAAACAGCAAAAACAAACCTCCACAATGTATCATTTCAATAGAAAACGTGGACAAAAGAGAGCAAAAACCACAAGTTGCTGTGATAGAGGTAAACATTTCTTGCAGTAAATTGCTGGGGCTTACAAAGCAGCAATTTTCAGGCTACAGCAGGACAATGTCACGTTCTTTCAGGTACAAGTGTTGGAGAAAAAGGCTTTTCTTCCTGAGCAGAGAATGCTTTGTTTGGAGGCAGGGGAGTCATCCCCAGCCCTCAGCCAGGACCTGACCCTGCTCTGGGAGATTGCTGACTCTGAACGGAGCTGTGCACGCACTGCCAGAACCATTCCTGGCTTTAATTAACTGCTTTTCCATCTTCCACACCCTGAACAGGATACTGAGAATCAAGTTTGAAAAAGCATTTACATGTTGAAGGTGTAATTAGAAAAAAAAAAAAAAAAAGGACTTTCAAGAAAACTTCCCCTTTATTTCACATTTTCCTTCCAAAATACTGGATTTTTAAGTTTTCTCCCTCCTCTATCCATAACTGATTCTATTTTATTTACACATGTAAAAAATCTGATAGCCTTAATTTTACTTAAAACTTCACCCATTCTAGGAAATTTTGAGCTCTTTGTTCACCTGGCTCCCAAACATTTGAACTCCACTAACTCAATGTTGAGACTCATTAAACCAAAGACTTAGGTGGATCACGTATCTACAACTCCCCCTTCTTCACCCAATTAGATTTCTCACTTCTGTTCCTAAATTCATCCAAATTATAGCAAATTAACACTTTTTTTTAAGATGATATCCAAGAAAAGCTAAATGCACACAGAATATTCCTACATCGCATTTTGAATATTGTTTTCCAAACTGGTTGTTGGAACATGCAGTGAAGAGATAAGAGTTTGTTCTTTCAATAAAAAAAAAAAATTCTCTTCTAAACTAGCAAGTTTAATAAAACTACTTTGTAATTTGAAATGTCAAAATCTTATAATACCCATCTTTCATAACACTTAGATCAGAGAAAAGCAATTGTTCCACACTTTCTAAATTAAAAAGATGTCATAAAGTAAAAGACTCGTAAACTTTCTTATTGGATAGTTCCTGATACCTTAAAATCACTGTCCTAATTCAAGGAACTACACAACGCATCTGAATTTTATTGGGGGTGGATTTTTGAAGGCTACTGTTGTCACAAGAGAAAAAAAAAAGCCTTTCTTCCCCAGGCCAAATAAGAACTTAGGCAGTAAGTGATATAATACAAAATATACAGCAATTGTTTCAGTTTGAAGCATTCCAGATTGCTCATTCTTTGCTTCTGCAGGCTTTGTTAAAGCTACATAAAATTGTTTGTGGGTATTTTATAATATTTACTACTGCCACTAAAGAGCAAGCTGGACCACCTAAATAATTTTATTCACGAGCACAGAAAGAGTTTTAAGCGAGACGCCAGTGCTAATTCTTTGATTACAGAATTGTGCGTTTCAGAAAATTTTCAGCCTCAGGTAATGGGAAGAAAATATCCAGACTACAAATAAAGGGATGGGACAAAGGTGCCAATATTTGCAAACAGCCCTGGCCTGGCTGTCAGGCCCCGTAAATGACTTCGTGCTTGGCATGGCTCGTCCGAGGAGCAGGGCTTTGATGGGCAGCAGGAATGGAGATGCAGTGGCTCCTCTCTCCTGAATCACTGCCCCAGCACTGGGAACGAGGCACCCAGGGGCACCACACACAGCCAGCAGCTGCCTGAGTGGGTTAGGCACGCTTTGCTTTGGGGTTCCCTTGGGTTTTTTTCTTTAAAATTTGATTACGTTCTAGAAATAAAGTGTTGCACAGCTGAGGAATTCAGTAACTGCTTGTTGCCCATCTGAATCCTTGTCTTAATTCCATTTGGCCAAGCACCACCTGTGACAGCATAACCTGCTTTCCCATGGGAAATCCCTTTTTGAGAATTGTGAATATGAAGATAAGCCCATGTTTTGGCTGAATCGTTCTCAAAACAGACAGAGTTCTGTGCAATCAGCTAAGGGGGCGGACGGCTGTGGCCAATCCCAGTGAGCAGTCATTTTGTGTATAAAAGCTGTAATCAATGAAAAATTCCCCTCTCTCGGCAAATTCTCTCAGGTGCATCTTGTTTCGACATCGGCTCAACAACGACACGCCACCCACCCCACAAACCACTGTAGGATTTGGGGTACCTGTGGTTCTTCCTCTCAAGACCTTCTTATCATCTGCTCCACACAATCTACACATTAAGAGACTGAAATATTCAGCTCATGCACTCAGCATACAGCCAGGAATTCTGTCTCGGGAACGGGAATAATTGAAGCCGGAAATTCTTGCTTGCATACTTATCTCAGTTGACAAATATTGAATTCCTCATTTCCCTAGTCTTTAACTTCAGATCTGTGTGTGAAACAAATGAAGAAATAAACCTTTCTTTAATTTAAAGATTAAGTTGATTGTGGAGAGTGCATTGATTGCACTGTAATATTAATTAAAAATTACATTGTTTAGTGGAAGCCCTTCACAGGACAGATGTGGGTTTGAAAAAAACCAAGCAAGTTTAAGTCACCTTGTAGAGCAAAGGCACAGGGAAGTCCTTACCCCATTGTTTGAGGTCAAATGCAGTGAAATCCTGGGCCAAGCATCACCCACTCTTCTTGAGCTCAAATGTATCAATAGGAAAAAAAAAAGAGCCCATTTTCAATGGCTCTGGCTCAACATGATTTTGAGGCAAACCCATCATTTTCCCCCTTCACCTTCACCCTTAAATGTAGAGCTGCCATATTTACCTTTATTATTTTAGATTCACGTCTTATCCTATTATTATTTTAGCATTAACTCTGATATTTGATCATATAAGACTCTTCTTTCCATTTATGCTGATAAAAGATTGCAAAAGCAGAGGAATTATGTACCTTGGTAATGAGAGCTGGCTCTCCTCAGCAGAACATCACCCTATAGGAACCTTTAAAGCAGATTCAGTGTATTTTGGGTTCTGATTGGAACTCTAGATACAGCTTAAAACATATCCAACAAATCAAAGAAAAAGGAATTAAAATTTAAAGAAAAATCAAAGCCCAACGAAATGCACATGAAAGAATTTGTAAAACTTGTGGTTTTTACTTATAGTCCAGCAAAACCGGAAAAGTAGTGGCAAATTATATTTGTTTTTACCATCTGAGATATAATCTTCCAAATTATTTGGGTTTTAAACTGTTTGACAGCTGAAGAGCCAAGAAAAAGGGTCCTGGGCATGTCCAGGTGCACTGTGGTGTCTGGAGGGGAGTGGGGGTTGTGTTTTTAAATAACCACGGAACCCACAGATTGCACCATTCCTCTACATTTTTTTTCAGCTATTTCATGAAAATGTTTAAAGCTTTCTGCACCTGTTGAGATGAATTGAAAAGAAACACAAAGACAGGAGAATTGGTAAACAAATGCTGCTGCTGATGAAGTGCAACAGTGAGCAACACCCTGTGACGGTTTAGTCTTATTTTTATTCTGTGCAGAATGCACAAAAGGTCAAAATGAATTGCCTTGAGGCGTATCAGTAGCACAAATTGTGTGCCTCCTGTTGCCCAGACATCACAGGGGTTTCTAAGTCAGTCTGCCTAAGAACTGAGCACCATCTCTGGCTTTAAAAAACCACACAATGGGATTACTGTCCCAACAGTCAGAGGACAAGCCTAAATTGCAACTTTTCCCTCCACATTATGCTGGTTTGTAACGGTGGTTATGAGTACGGCAAACTCTCCAAAGATGTGACCCAGTTCGATGCTAAAAAGTCAAAAATCTTTTTTGTAGATGTCCTATGCAATAGCTATGTTAGACCACTTGGATTTTAGAATGGCTGTGTCTGACACTGCATTGATAGCACAGAGACAGGCTAAAGCACTACTGCATTCTTTTCTTGAAATGAAATTTATTTAGTGAGGACAGAGACCAGAGGAAATTGGAAATGCTGGTTATAGAGCCACTACACAATGCTTTTTAACATCTCATCCTCATTGAAGAAAAGATGGAGTCATGTGGAATTAATGCGTGGCATTAATAACAATGCGGATTTGTAAAAGGAAAGATGCAGGAGAAAGGGTCTCCATTCATTTCCTTTTATAATGTCTTCAGTTTGGAAGTGTGGTATTTTTTTATTTCAGTGATAAATCTAGAAACACTTAAGCTATTACAAAGAATTACATCCTATTGATGAAATGCTGCAGAGCTGTTCTATTGCAGCCTAATGGGAAAAAGACACAGTGAACAATAAGAAATTATATCAAGACAAACATCTTAATTAGCTAGATTCTATTATAATTCTATTGTAAATTTTGTAGCACTATTATAAACTGTTCCATTTAACACAGGAGTTCAAAATACAGCCATCCAGTAAGTGCCTCCTACAATATTTCAAAATGTAGAACCCCAATCCTATTCCCCTTAAATTCTCATTGGCTGTAGAAAGAAACCCAGCATGAAACTCAGCTTTGATTATTCTTTGTACCTTTCCCTCTGGGAGACGAGGAGCATCTGGGAACCTGCCAGGCATGGCAGAATTTACCTCCCATTCCTCATTTCCCTACTTCACTTTGCCCCATCCCTGCTTAACAATCAGCAACAAAAACCTGTGGAAGATGGGGATATCTCAAGCACTACATTTTTGAGGTTTGCTGGAGCTGTTCGTACAGGATCTGTCTGAGCAATCAGATTCTCTGCCTGTCTCTCAGCGAAAGGTTTTACAGACTTGTTTCCATGCCTGAATTTTGTTAAAATTTCCAGTGTTCAGAAATGCCCGTGATACTGAGCAGCTGGGAGAGGAGGAATGAACAGCCCATTGTACAAAAGGATTCTAAAGAACAGGGGAAGTTTCCTGGTCCCCAACATTAAAGGACAATGACTGCTACATTTTATCCAATTTCTAAACATTTCTAATCACAGGTGAACAAGTCAGCTTTTTATAAAAATGGTGAAAACATTTTTTTTTTTTTGTGAAGGATTTTCAGGATTTGTTTCTATTTCTTTACAGTGATTTCTTTTCAAGCCTTATTTTGTATTCTGTCCTGTTATTACTTCTATACCAAACCCTTTCCACCAGCCAAACTACCTGAAGCAACCCAGCTGGCAGAAACACTACATTTGCCTTTTCTTCTTTTAACCCCACTTCTGATATCACACAAGCAACAGAAAGGATAATCTCCATAAGAATGCATTTTACAGCTAACCCAGTTCAACAGTTTGTTGATAAGTATTTAATAAAAGCTGACTGATCTGCTAAGGAAAAGACTGAACAGCAAAACTATCACTAAGGCTGTCTCCTCTTTTCTCTCACCCTGAACTGTGCTGCTAATCCATGCGTTATTTCAAGTAAAGTACTTGCAGATATCTGGGAATCTGATTTAAACCCACTGATTATTTTTTAATTTATGCTAAGAGAAAAAGACCTCTGTCTCAGATCCATCTGTGATCCCCAAGGGGGCCAGAGACTGCTCCTAAACCCAAGACAAATCTGATTTCACTTTTTGTGTGTGCATGTGTCCCTCAAAGATTTCTTTAAATTTTTCCTCTTCCCTTAAAAGTATTCATTTTAAATCTCAGAATTGAATGTCCCGTCAGGATAAAGTTAAAATCAACACTTATTTTCACACAGAAGCCCTTCAGAGTGTTCCAGTGCCTGAGGAGTCCCACAGACCTTCAGCTGGCAGCCAGACCTTTCCAGGTGCGTGGGCTGAATGCTCCCAGCTCCTGCAGAGCCCCCACACCACTCAGGGTTGTGGATGTCAGGGTTAACCCCTTTCCCTGCCAGCCAGAGCTCTGCCTCTAACTCAGGAAAAAGCAGGGGGGATCTCAGGCCTTGCTGTTTATTCTTTGGAATAAAGACTTTAAACAGGGCAACGTCCTCTGGTCTGTGTCTTTTCTACTTCGTTTGGGAAGTGTGGAATCATAGAATTGCCGGGGTTGGAAGGGACCTCAAAAATCATCTCATCCATCCCCCTGCCATGGGCAGGGACACCTCCCACTGTCCCAGGCTGCTCCAAGCCCCGTCCAGCCTGGCTTTGGACACTTCCAGGGATCCAGGGGCAGCCACAGCTTCTCTGGTGGCTCCCCACCCTCACAGGGAACGATTTTTCCCTAATATCCCATCTAACCCTGCTCTCTGTCAGGTTGAAGCCATTCCCCCTTGTCCTGTCCCTGCAGGGCCTTGTCCAAAATCTCTCTCCATCATTCCTGTAACTCCCTTCAGGTACTGGGAAGCTGCTCTTGGCTCACCCCAAAGCCTGAGTTTAATTTCAGTAACAAAAACTGCTATCTTTAGCTCATAACCCAGTTTCGAGCAGAAAGAGTGTGTGCATGTGAGAGACAAAACCAAATGCTCATTTCAGGTCTGTCTCCTCCTCGCATTTACACCATTGCAGGGGGAGGTCTGCTTTTCTGAAGCAGCATTTCCCCAGCATGAGGTTACAGAGTGCTAATTTTAAATACTGAACTCCAGTAACTAAGTAAAATAATTTGAAGAACAGTCTGTGGGCTTGGCACACAGAAATAAGTTGCACTTTTTGGTTGTTCTTGACAGACTAGACCAGTCCCAAAATCAGCAAATACTATCCCCTAGTTGAGGTAACACCTTTACATGTTTGTTTTCTTCTAAGATTTAAAATACAAGACAAACCAAAAACAAAACCATAAAACCAAACCTTCTGATTATCAGCAAGATATGTTAGTATCTCACAGTCCTTGGATCAGCAGTAAATTTAGCTACAGCTGAATTTATAGCAGAGCAATGATAAACAAAGAAGGAGGCTTCCCAAAAGGTGATTTCTCTCTTGAGCAAAGCAGACCTCACAGCCACAGCACATGCTCTGGCAAGAGAACAGGGCACTTCTGGTTCAAGAGAGAAGCCTGGAGAGTAAAATCCTCATGTCCTTGTATCCCCTTTCATGAAGCGCTTGAAAGGCCACAACACCAGGACATAAGATATTCTTCAAATATATTTTTGTTTTGAACCCCACCTTTAAAACTGCAATATTTAATAATGATTGGCTTCAGTAACGCATTCAGTCTTACTAAACACATCTTATACACATAGAGAACGTTTCGGGTGCATTTTAAAGCCTTGTCCCAGTAGCAAGGAAAGTTTCCATGTGCACACACAACCTCTGGCCCAGCATCTCCCCCTGGCTGATATCTCAGACCTCAAGTATTGGGAAAAATTGGGAAAAATTATGGGAAAAATTGGGAAAAAACAAGGCCAGGATCTGGAGCAAAAGTGCCACTTCCAGATTTCTACTGCATCATTTGTATTAATATTTAATAGATTCAGCACCTTAGGATTTGGCAAATAATTCTGTGGCTTGTGGGTAGAGAAATGATGACCTTTATTGCTGTTTGGTTAAAAATAGTTCATTGTAGCTACACATGGCACAGCCATGCCTCAAAGGTGAATTCTTCACTTTATACTCCAGATCAATACAGAAAACACTCACAGCCGTGAGAGTTTCCAGTAAACCCTGTGATCTTTGAGCGACCTCAAGCAAGCAAGGAAAAAAACAAACAAAAAAAAAAAAAACAAAAAAAAAAGAGAAGAAATTGAAGTTGATCTTCATCACCAAACTCACAGTGCTAAAGCCAGCTTTGATCTCTCAGAAGTGCAGGTCTGTCACCAGATTTGCAGCTGTGAAGGCGCTCGTGTGTCACCCTGGCAGAGACAGGCACAGCTCAGGGTGGCTGAGGGGACACACTGCAGTGAAAACTGCCACAGCTCCAATTCTGAACAGCAATGAACTCCAGGGAGAGATCTAGGGAAGCAAAGCACACGGTAGGAAAGGGACAGGAAGACAAAATGGTGCTTCTTTATGAGGAAGAAAACCTTAATGCAGGAAAACCAGGAACCAGCACGTGGCTGACAGGATAAATGTAACCTGAACAGAGAATTCACCTCTGGAACAGAGGGTGATGAGGAAGACAGAGGAGTGAGTGCCTCATTCACTGAAAAAAGTCTTTTTTTATTCACTGAAAATATTAAAAGTCTATCTTATTGAAAGCACATATTTTCCCCTGTGATTAACATGAAAGTAAAGTAAGAAAGGCACAAAATACCAGTGATTTCATTTTCAGCTACCAAAAAACCTCAGGGAAACACCGAAAGGTCCAATAGAGAGCAGCAACATTGACTTCCTGTGCTTTGTTTTAATTGTGGGGTCTCCTTATGTAAGCAGGGTTATGTGCTGTAAAAGTAGGATTTGGGAATTTAGAGATTTTTTGGCTCAGCATTTTTTGTGAATACAAAACTCTGTAAAAATTATCTTTTTTTCTGAGTTCTACTCATTTTCAATATGGAATACAGAATGTACTGGAAAGCCCAGAGCACACATCAAACCAGATTTTAACCTTTCTTATCAATGACATGGGGTTTCTTTCTTTTTTTTTTTTTTTTTTTTTGAGAGGTGTTGTCATTTTAACATTCATAGAAACATCAAATACTGGTTTGATACTTTTGTTAGGATTGTTTTATTCAATAACATTATTATCCAGGCAGTGATGTACAGAAATCAATACCACAAAGTGGAGGTGTTAAGCAGGAAATTGTTAGATCAAACAGAATATTTCATTACCTTTCCCAGATGCATGTTTTTG
This sequence comes from Orthonyx spaldingii, assembly GCA_013397795.1. Lineage (NCBI taxonomy): Eukaryota > Metazoa > Chordata > Aves > Passeriformes > Orthonychidae > Orthonyx > Orthonyx spaldingii. Next base: position 609,324 of record VZTJ01000523.1, on the reverse strand, counting down.
CTTTGTTTTTAATCTGCTCCACTAATGACCAAAAATATCAGAATCACAGTCTGTGGCTTGAATTTTAAAATACAATTATCAAAGAGTGCTTTCTTGAACATCATTATTTTCCTGTCCTTTGTAGGAATTTGCAGCCTGTCACATCTGTGGATTATTTCCCAATATGAAGGTGAATCAGAGAAATACTAATAAGGTAAATAAAATACACTCTGAACTTTGTTTAAGAGAATTTTGACATCCTCCATCCTTTTCTGCAGCAGGCTTTCTACCTTCAGAAGTAAGGAATAAACAGACCCAAAACCATTGGAAAATTTACCTGTAAACAGGCCCATGAGGAGAGTAAATATCTGATTTCTCTGTCCCAAAAATTCAAGTCCAAAGCAACGCAAACTGGTGACCTCTGCAAGGCTGAGGTGGTGCCAGGCAGTGGAAGCCAAACCTCCAGTGAAATTAAAGTCCCAACCCTGTTTAACCACAGCTATAATTTTGGGAACTGATATATTTTCACACCCGAAACCAGAGCGTGATAAGGGTACAAGAAAGGGAAGATGGATTCAGACACTTGATCTGTAGTTAGTTTTTACTGTCTTAAATATAAATACTGAAGAAAGAGAACTCTCAGGCAAAATTTCCTTGGGGGGAAAAGAAAAAAAAAAGAGATAAAAGAAGGCATGGGGCCTTATAGGTTATTTTTATTCTCTAGCTAACTAAAAGCCAGTCTCAATGAAAATTTCTCCCCTAGAAAGTGCCAATTACAACAGAGAAACTCCAGTCCCTTTCAATCCACAGCAGTGTAGAACTCTTGGCTCCTGCATATTAACATTTCTCACAAATTCTATCGCACTTTTTAACTTTTCAGGGAGTTTAAATGTCTAAGTTAGATTATATGAATAATGTAGGATTGTTAAATTATCCTTCTCTCTATACTGACTGGAGAGGAAATCTAAATGAATTACACATCAGTGATTTATCTAGAGACCATGGTCTGAATATCCAACCATTTAAGTCCTACTTGGGTTCATAAAGATGTGACAATGTCTGGTTTTAGTTTGTTAGGCCATGGAGAACTACATCCTGAGGAAATTCTGTCTTTATTTTCACCACAGAAACCGAGTGAAAGATCAGTGAGAGCGTGTGTGTGTTTAAAGCTGACCTTCTTTGGCTGCTCCACTTCTCAAACATTTACTTACAGAGCACAGCACCCACAAGCCGCGAGGGCACACGAAGGAAACGATCAGGCACAAATTCACACACACATTGTCCTTGTGAGAGGGAGCAGAACAGCAACGCAGAACTACCCAGGATCACCGGTTCAAAGGTGATGGAGAGGCCGGCACTGCCGTGGGGCTCTCTGTGCTCCTCGGGAGGGAGGATGCTCAACAGGAGGTGAATGCATGGAAGCAGCAGAGCTGTGCCAGCCAGAGCCTCAGAGCAGAGGCTGCCAGATCTCTGCCACCCAGGCCTGCAGCCCGAGATACCAAGCAGATGCACTTTTGATGTGTCATCAGATTCTCTTTTGCATTTACTCATTGGAGATCAAAGAGTTGACACGGGGGATGAAAAATTGCTGGATCTGTTCTATCACAGGGGTTCTTTGATCAGAGGCTACACTCTAAAAAAAAAAAAAAAAAATCAATTTCTTTATTATGCTTCAGTGCACTTATTGGATCCAAAAATCTCTAGATGGATGCTTTGCCAGCTCCCATAAGCAGTGTTGAATCCTTACTTGCACCTTGATTAGATTTTCTCTGGACATTGTCATGGAATCACTGACTATGAAAATAGCTGCTGCTGTAATCTAAATTTGCAAAGGTGGTAAATCTGGTGTCTGTAAAACAACACAGAGTCACAAGGATTCCTCAGCCTGCTTTGGTGGGTCTGTGCAAATCCAAGAGCTAATATTCTTACCACCTCCTAGTCTGGAATGGTCAAAATTGGAATTTCAGCAGAATGCACTGTGAGGGAAGTTTGCCAGGGCTCCACAAAGACAATGCCTAAAAATGGACACCACGTTCTTCTAGAAACCCCAGGTTACTAATATTTTCTATCAGCAGATTTAGCTTAAAGCAGACAAGGTCAACAGGTGGAAATGCTGCCTGCCCTTCAAGAGACACTGAATTCCTGCCCTGTGGTTCAGCCAAGTTGGTTCAATGTTACTGAAAAAATACTCGTAATGGTACTTGCAAATTCTCAACTTAAAATTTAAATTTCAATTCTGTTCCAAAACCTACTTATTTTTACAACATCAACAAAAACCAGGATACAACATTTACATTAAAAAGAGAAATTAAAATCACTAACAGCAGCTTCCCCCCTCCCCTGCCCCAGTCAGCACTGGGATTAGAGTGAGATGCAAAATTATTGGGAAAGTTTGACTGCTTTTTCTAAACTTGTGTGAGGAAAACACTGTGATTCCTGACCCTCTCCTTACACTGGTTGTATTTTCAGTAATAAAGCCACTTCCTGTGCTAAATACAAGAGACATTTAGCAGTGCACTCTCCTCAATATCGGCCAGCGAGCAAAATTTTTATCCATAATATGCAAAAATCTCAAAGTGAGTCACCTCCTGGTTTATATTTTGTGTTCAAACCCAGCACAGCTTTCTGTTGTAGCTGCAATTGCTCAGGAGTGCTGCACGAGTTCCAAAACACCAGAGCTGTGCTGTGGGCAAGCTGGGACCTGGAGCCCACAACAAACAGCACGCAGGACTCAAACAGCTCCATTCTGACATTCATCTCCTCCAAGAGAAAAAAAAACCAAAAAACCAAAAAAATTTACTCTGCAAGTAAAAGAATCACAACAAAGAGTTGCAGCTGCACAGGCCAGAAAAAGAACTTCTGGCCTGCTGCTTTGCCCTCCTTGGGAGCCTCTTGCACCCTGGAAGGGCTGCTGGCAAACGGGCACAGACTGAGGAGTTTGGCCTCCCCTCGAGTGCTGGACACAGGGATGAAGCTGGGTAAAGCCATTTTTGTCACTCCCTCACCACAGATATTCTCTCAGATTGTTTAGTTCCTGCACAAGCACCAAGCTCACTGAGATTATTTTAAGGTCAGAGATTTGCTCCTGGGGTCACGGGAGGAGTTCAGAGAGACTCTTGAATTAGAATTGATGCATTCCAGTTTCCCATCATCGTAATAAACTTATGTCCAAAGCACCACACAGGAGTCAGTCAACCCTTTTTCCCCTAAATCATGGTCCCCCCTTGATTTTTCCCTCTTCTCAAAAACACTGAATCACAAGATTTCAGTACCCAAGTACTCCTCCTTGTAGGAAGTGCAACCATTTTTGTGGATCCTTGGCACCTCAGCCATTTAATCTTTTTTCTCCTCCAGATCTGTGACTCAAGAGAGTCCTTTCATTAAGCAGTGCTTAGATGTAGGTGGCTCAGTGCTTAACAAGTAAATTCATGGTGGTGGTGTGATCTCTACCACGGATCAATAAAAGAAAAAGTGACTCTTTATTAATAAACCCTGGTGAGTCTCTGAAAGTGCTTCAACCCAGGATCAAACTCTCTGGTATTGACAATCCCATCTCATGTCAGACACTGAACTGAGTTCAAAAGTGACCTGACTTCAGCATCACAGGTTCCATCAAGATTACAGCGTTAACATCCGAATTTTCACTGACTTCAAACTCACGTTGCATTGCTGTTGTGTGGAAAAGATCAATATACAGAACTGGTAGAACAGTTTTAAGGAAATTGTACTTCTTACATTAAAAACTACCTGATATTCTGCTTCTTAAAGGGAAGTTTCATAGCATCACAGAATGGCTTGGATTAGAAGGGACATCTTCCACTAAACCAGGTTGCTCAAAACCCCACCCGAGGGTGCTGTTTCTTCCTGTTTCTCACACTTTTCCCATCCTAATAACAATCTCATCACTTCTGGCTCACACCAACCAAACCTGAAGCCGTTTTAGCCACAAGCATACACAGCACTGCTGTGCAAGTAATACATTCACCGCTTTCTTCCCTTTGGCTTCTATAATTCTACTGGTCCTCAGCTCTTCTTTATGGTCATGATGGTAAGAGAGAGACAAGAGAGGCAGAAATCCTCCTGTATTTAAGTCTAAACCCCATAGAAATTATTGTTTTCTGACAAACTCACTAGATATAAACAGTGTCAGTCAGGCAGAGGTGACAAACCACTGCAGCCAGCACATTATCATTTACAAAATATTTTACTTTTTTAGGACACTCTCTCTGAGTGACAAGAAAAAAACAAATTCAGCAACTTGTCCCCTTTTTTCTCAATATTGACTGGAGTCTAAGGTCTAAATTGACACACATTTATAAAGTCAACAGACAAAAGGCCAAGCACTGAGTGCACTTGCAAGAGGCAAATAAAGCCAACAAGTCTGTCTGAATTCAAGTGTGATTGCATTCAGTGGTGGCACTAACAGGTCGTGCAAAATGGTGTTTAGAACATGTAGGAGGATTTGAGACTACATCCAGATATTTAATATCAATTTTAATCTAGATGGCAAACAACAGAAAATGATGAAAACAAACCTAAACTGGTGCTCAGGGTACAGGCACTCTTAGATGGGTTCCAGCTGCTCAGCTACTGCAGTTTTATGCTCCTTTCAGACACTCCTGCCTGTGAAGCACGCGGACCATGTGGCTTTTTACTGTCAGGTAGGTGCTGAAAATTTCTATGAAGATGTTTAATGTGTCATAATTTAAAAGAAAATACAGCCACAAATGCATGGAACACACGCACTGAAAGTCCAACAGCAGTGCAGTGACAAATACCATTGCTGACTTCACTCACTGCGTTTTCCTGTTGCAAATTCCTCGTGTGCCACGAATCAGACCTGTGCACATCAGCAATGCACAAGGTTGAACTTCCTAAATAGTCTAAGCAGTTTTCTGTTCCTAAGCCAGGGCTAAAAAAGTGTTTAATCTTTTATGAGGAACAGGGCAGCTCTAACAGGGGAAGCTATTAGCAGGAATCCCAGTTCATCCTGAAATAAGCAACAATAAAGCGTTTGTGAAAGCCTCCTGGGAAATGCTCAGGCTCGAGGCAGAGAAGTGAGACAGACTTGCACATGAGATACTCAAGAGGAATGCGCGAATATTCACCACAAACAGCAGTAAATTAAAGATCCCCATCTTCCAGACTGCCGACTACTGTTCAAAAAATATTTATCTTTGCCACCGTCAGTGACTTCCAAAACCAATACTTTGTATGATTAGATCTAGCAGAAAAGATGCAGTTCAGTGTATGTTAAATAAATTAGATAATAGTAGTGAAAGGACTCTCTCTTACCCATAATTATTTACACTTTATAATTGCCAAGACTTGTGAAAACTACCAGAAAACCTCCTTTTACTTACATAGTGTCCAAGCCTCCACAGTATTTTAAGTATTCATAAGATTATGCACTTGACAGAAACTTGGAAAAATACTCCTTTTTTTGTGGGAGCTCAAGGTCATCTTTCCACATTTTTGAAACACTTATATCTACAGTGATTGTGAAATTATAATATATATATATATATATATATAAAGAAATGCATTTGGAAGGAATGGTGCTTTCTAAGAACCAATTTTTAGTTTATAGACTCTCATGAGACTACACTGAAGCTTTCCTGTCATCCTGGTGTAAGGCACAGGTAACATCTCATCTGCAATCAGCATTATTTCATTGTTTAACTCTTCACCTTGCCTTTTATTCCATTCAGAACATGTATGTCCCCAGGGAAAAGGCTTTGATAGATAAAAGTAATTTCTTAATTTCATCAGGCAAAGCAATCTTTGGACAAAGTGAAAACGGCACAGGCAATATTATATTTTAGTAAATACTGTCATCGTATTCACTATGAAATAATCCTTTCAAGAATAAGTCAGGTCAATGTTAATATGAAGATTACTGCACAACCTCCAGGTAACCTGGCACCCAAAAAGAAGAAATGTTTCACACTAAGGTAGAAATGACAAATTTGTAAATGATCCAAAGAACTGGCAAGCAATATGTGCATTATTTATGTAATATAATGTCCAGAATAAACGGAATTTTCCTAAAGGCTGCAATACTAAAACAAAACCTGGGATTGACCCAACCTGGCTGTTACATATGAAGGTGTGATATATTAAGCTTTAGTTTCTAGTAAGGCCACCAACAGAAACAACTGCAGCCAGTCCATTCCCCCAGGAACTCAGGTGTGCAGGGAACATGAGGAGCCAGGAGCCCTCCCATCCCCTGGGGATGTGCCTGAGCTGAGCTGCCTGGGACACCCTGGCCCTGCTCTCATCCTTCCAGAGCTGCTGGAAACAATTTGGGTTTTTGTGGAGGCAACAATTTGGGTTTTATGTGGAGGCAGCACAGGCTGGATTCACTGGGTGCCTGCTCAGCAGATGGTGTTGACACAGCACATTATGGGAACATGTTCACAAAGCCAGGGCAGATGCCACCCCCGAGCAGGATTTTCTGCCATCCCATTCTCTTGTATACTTTTCTCCAAAGTCTATAAACTGTTTAAAACTCAGCATTCATATCCAGAAAAAACAGTATTTTTGTACCCATATCTAACACTCTTCAGAGAGGGGATACAGAGATGTTTTTTATTAGAGACGTTTTGAATATTTTGATAAGTCTGATTGAAAACATCACAAGATTTCGTCTTGTTGTTCCTTTACCTTGGCAAGTTTTCCCCCTCCTAATCTTAGCACGAGTTCTATAAATCAAGAACAGCTGCCCTACAGCAAGAGAATCACACAAGTAAAAGTAGTATTACAAAAAGCCCCAAGATTTAGTTGTGTGGTTTGGGTTATTTTAAGCAAGAATGTGAATGGTTGAGCAAGGTGGAAAACTGAATTAAGGAAAAATAAGAACACAAAACAGCTGAAAAAATCTGAAGTGAATCTGAAAATAATCTAAACTCCTCTACTTGAAACACTTTCATCAACATTATGTAAGGACACAAATGTTTATTTGCTTTTAGATTTAAAAGGCCATTGTCATCATCATCACCACAAGAAGCAAACAAAAAGAAATCTCAGCTCTCTAATGCCTGCATTATGCCCTTCAGAATCGCAGAACTCTAAGTATGCAGGAGATCTACCAATATCTAATTCTAACAGAGATAATAGGAAAGCAATGAGGCTTAATGGATTCAGCAGATATAAACCAACAATCTCTAAGGATGGAAACAGTGCTGCTGTTTTGGTTTTTAACCATTTGGTTTGTAGGTAAATATTTCTGCTGCAATTACAGAGGAAAAAGGGGAGCAGGAGAGGAGCTCCCAGCAGCCTCACCCACTGCAGCACAGCACCAGTGGTGTGGGGAGAGACTCAACACCTTCTATATCTTCAGCCATATTCGTGTATAGTCCTCATTTTTATTATTTTTGAGGTTTAACCCAATTTTTTTGATACAAAGCAGGAGAGATATTTGCATTAGAAAGGTGATGGTGGTTCTGTAATTACAGAACTCTCACTGGCAGGAAAAGCTGAGATGCTGTTGTGGTAGCAAGGTTACGGCACACACCCCATGTCCAGCTCCGTTCCTGGATAACTCCAGCCAATTCCTGCCCACTCCCGTGGGAATTACACGTGCATGCACAGCTCCTTACAGTTCCCAGATGTTTGGGAACTCTGATGAGCAGAAGCCACAGCTTCCTCTCAGCACTCAGCTCCTCCAGGTTGTCATGGCTTAAACTGATAATTTCTGAGACACTGGGGAAGGTCTGCAGCCGTAATGTAACATCACAGGCAGATTCATAATGGGAGTGCTGTAGTTATTCAGATTCTGGGAAATCCTACAGTGCCCCTTTCATTTCAAAACGCTTCTTAGGCTTGGCTCTGCACGTTCCGGCCAGCGCTGCCATAATTCAGTGAGTTACAGCACAGTAGGTCTGATGCATAAAAACCTCAGTTATAAACATTTTCTGCTGTGCTGGAATTTGCTTTTATGATCTAGACACTCCTTTTAGACACAATTTATATAAAAAAATAGCAGTTATTTTTAATATTATTTATATGACAACTCCCACCTATTGTATTTCTTTCGTCCCAGCTCACCTATAAACCAGGATATTTTTGCCCACATAAAATCCTAAGATTCCCTCTCTGGGATGCCTGTTCCTACTGGCCATCATTCTAATGATATATAATAGTAACCTGTCTTGAGAGAAGGGTCCCCAATGATATATAACAGTCTAACAGGTCCTCACAGCACACTGGTGACAGGCTGCAGCCATACATCAGCAGAGAAGCAGTCAGCAAGATGAGGAGTTCGGGGGATACACACGAGCAGAGAACAGCCATAAAGAAAACATGAAATAGAACCACGAAGCCAGTTCTGGTGGTTCTGTCTGTTTGTGGCTGGAGGCATCCCCAGAGCCAGAGTTTTAAACATCCCATGAATTCTGGAACTGGCCTAAGTGACAGATTATTGCTGATAAGAAAAGCCCAGCTACCAAAATATTTCCTTCTTGGTAGCACCAGTGAGTTAGTTCTCTTCTGTTCCGATTAGGGAAGCAAGTTTAATTTACCAGCACACACAATGGGTTTTCAAGTGCAGAAATTCTGATTAAGTGCTCAGGGTATGAATGAGCAGGATGGTAAACAGAGTCATTCTATCTTAAAACTGAAGCCAGAGCAAGGAAAATTAGCCTGGTACAGATTGCAAACAAAAAATGAACTTTCATGGTACACGTGAGAAGCCAGAAGCTGCTGCAGTGATTGATGCAGGATGTGGGGCCTGCAGAAGGAATTTGATTAATTCTGCAGAAGAGGAAGCAAAATTTTCAACTGATTGTTCTGTGTTCCACTATTAGTGAGAAAATGCAAATTTCTGCAGTATCGTGGGAAAGGTGAGAAGTGATAAATATATCAGCAAGAAGAAAGCAATTGGAAAAAAGTACTATTTATACATAAAGTGTTTGTTTATAGACACACAAACCTGTACATGTTATATATATACACATTTAATCATGAAGAGACTTATAAAAACAGATATTCTGCTTTTATCTGAAGGGTCACAGCCCTGCTAAAACCCCTGGATCTCACACTACTTTGTTTTACTCAATATCCCTGTAACTGTACCTGGCTTTCCCCATGATGCACCTCAACATTTCAAGAAGGAGGCAAATATCTTAATTATTCACAGAGAAGTCAAAATCTCATCATTTCACTGAATCAGGAAAGCATTGTGTAGACATCTCTCAAAAGAGCACATAGTTTGTGTTTTGTTTTTTGATTAAGAGATTTTGTTTTTACGTGGCATGGACTTTCTCTACTGACATTCAAGGTGGACTGCATCAACCAGAAAACAGTTTTGGTTTTTTTTTTTTTCCTTTTTTATCTTTGGGACCAGAAGGAGTAAAAGAAACCGACAAATCTACAAGACACAATTGACCCAATTCTGTGATTATCAGAGTAAAATTTTTTTGCCAAGCCATTCTTACCGCTAATGATAATGATCCTTTTCTGTGATTTTCTGCTCTAGTTGCATAATGAAATTTTGTGTCGATAGGACTCTCCCTACACAGATCTGATTTCAGAAGAAAATTTTAAGGACTTAAAAGTGGTCTCTTTTTCAAAGAAAATCATCATTCACCAACCTTTCTGAAGTTGAAGACCTGCAAGTAACTCAACTAAAATTACTTTTTTATTGAAGAAAGGAGGATATTTAGATACCTTTCTCACACTGATACTTTCCACCACCTTCACAAGCTTGCACTCGACAAACCATTATGATGAAAATTGGAGCTATCATTTCAAATTAAAAACTAATTATCAGTGAAGATCAACATCTAGCTACGAGAATATTTCATTTTGTGCTCATTTCTTGAAAGCATTTGATTTCGGTACAACAAAAGTATAGGATATTGTCTTTTATGTAGGAAATTCTTTTCTTCTGGTTAACTTTCTGACAGAAGGAGCAACTAATTCTGATTTAAGTGCTTTTTTTTTTTTTTCCTTTATTCATCTAAACAACATGTGCAAATAGTCTTTTTTATTTGACCTACATTAGAAGTACAGACTATTTAATGTCTAATTTTTATAATATATTATTGTTGCATCATTGTTGAACAATATTATGTCCCTTAAGTTGGTTCCATTCACAATCTAGATTCAGAAGTTATCAGCTCATGAAGGAAAATTACGTCATCAAAAACCAGATATCTCAAAATATTAATGGATTTGAAGTTAGAATAAACTTCATCATTGGACAAATTTTTGTCTTTAATTCAATAAAGTGATTTTCCCCTCTCCTTGCTAATTTCTTAATCAAATCTAAAGATTTGTCTTTATGTCAATATTACTTCTGTTCTTTCACCACCACAGAATCACAATTTTTTCCTGTATTGCCACAATTTCTAGTTTCTCAAAGAGTAATTGGAAACCCTTTTGTTCAGAAATCAGAAACAATTTTCAAGTCCAAAAGGAAGAATTCTGTCAAATGACCAAAAACCTCACACCCAACTACAGTAAATTTCTTTTCCAAGTTTATCATACTTAGGAACCCTATCCTCATGCAGTCTAAAGAATGTAAATTGAAATATAATAGAAAGTAAGAATAAATCCAGAAATTTGTCTTTTCAGTTCAGCCAGTTATACTATTCACAGATTAATTTCTTTTCACACAACCCTTTGTACTTTACATTTCTAACTTAACACACCATAACACAGCACAGACTTCATTAAACTCATCATTGCCAGAAGACACAGCTCTGCTACCCCGAATAGTTGGAAAAATCAAATTTTGTCTTTAGACCACCACGACAGAGAAGTTCTGGCCACACAATTTAAATCCAAACTCTCCATCCACCTTGGACTGAACCTGCTGGGCAACCTCTGACAACAGCACCACGCTAAAACCTGTTCTTTTCACCATATCTGTGAAATACTTGTTAAACACTGTTGCAAAATATTTAGTGGTTTTTTGTCATTTTTTTTTTTTTAAATAAAGCAGCATACAGAAAATTCCAGGAAAATATTTCTTTCAGAATAAAAACCCAACCTCATTTCTAAAAGTATTTCATTTACACCTTGAGTGGCATCAGTTTTGAAGGAGTTCTCTTTCAAAGGCAGTTCAAGCTCTTTGTGTGCCAGAATAGGCCAAGAGATAAAGGAACACAAACACCTCCACCTTACCTGAACCAGGACAGGGCCACAGCTCCCTCGGGTCATGGACACAGCAGATCTGCCCCAAAGCCTCTGAACAAGATCTGGCACCCACCCAGCTCCTGGCAGCACCTCTGAAGACAAACCCTAAGGATTAGAGGAAAGGGGGGAAAAAATACGTTAAAAAAAAATCAGGTTGTTAAGGCCGTCCAACAATCTTTGATCTAAGATGCCATAATTTTGGGCAGCTGGAAATATCTGATATTTCAGGTATTTCAGCAGTGTCACAGCGTTTTAAAGAAAATGGGATCATTGGAAAAGCCTGGAATTTCAGCAGGCCAAGCACGATCCGAGGTTTTCCACATTGTTTTGAAAACCAGAGCTTCCACCTGCATCAACCACCAATGAAACTTAAGTTTTTTTCTTTGTGAATCACTCTGCATTCCAGAAACTTCACCGGAATTTCAAACTTTTTAAAAATTTTGAAGAATCTTGCCAAATAAGCCGTTATAAATTAGCCAAAAGATCTTTCAAATTTGTCAAAGCATTATAGTTCTTCCACTTTTTCCTTCTTTTCAGGTCTGTGGCAGTATCAGAAGCCTAGACTTCCTGAAATATTCAGATCTGGGAGCAATTAACTATTTATTGCCCTTTCCAGAGGATTTAGCCTTTGGTGAGTTAAATTTCATTTATGACTATTGTGAAACACATGAACATTATGAGAGGCTGTTAGAGAACAGCCAAGTATCATTCTTCTGTAGGTGACTAAAATATTTTACCTCATAAAATCAAAACCAAATCCACATTTTATGAAATCGATAAAACACATCATATTTAAAAGTCATTTCACACACAAATCACACGAAGAGATTTATTTTAAAACCCATTAACACAAAGGACGATTTGTTAAAATAAATTTTGTTCACAGAAGTTCTTTTAAATAATGTTTAAGCATTTAGATAAAGAACCACGAGAGGCTGTATACATCAGAACACAATTGTTCAGCTGACTGGTTTTATGAGTGTGAATCTTGTTTAAGTTGAATTATTAACTATAATTTGTTAAAACCACCAAGAGCAGCCTTCAGTCAAAAAAGAATCCCTTTATGGACAATTACTGCTTCTGTTGCAGCAAAAACCAGGCAGAATCAAAAAAAAAAGGTATTTGTGATTAACGGCTTGTTTAATTTTTTTTCTCTTCTAGTACCAAAGCAAAGACACTGTTCTCATCTAGCCCCCAATTCATTTGGAGTATTAAATGGATAAATAATCAACAGTACAAACTCTTCTGAGATAGTGCAGCTACATTAAGACTATAGTGACAAGTTGAAAACCTAAAAGTATTGTGGTTCCTATATTTCCACATTTCCAATGCAGCTTTGTTGTGGATGAACAAATTTATTTTCCTAAATAGAGAAAGAAACACTTAATCCCACATTTTCCCCCATTACCTTTGGGAACACCCAAAAGGACAATCGAGCTGCCCATTCACAGCACACCAGTGTCAAATTAAAAATACTCTCCACAGTTACAAAAAGGTGTTTATGGTCCACCAGGTTACCTTTGATTTACACCACGGTGGCCACATTCGAGCTCTAACAAATTACTTCCACCTACCAACAACACCAAGCATATTTTCCCCCAGGGGACGACACTTGAAGCACTTGGCCTCTAAATTTGACAAGATTTGCACTGTGCATTGTTATCTCCCAAGAAAAGCCACGGCTTTCGTTGCTCTTTTCCTACTACCCGTTATTAAAATATCTGGGGTTTCTTTCTCCTCATTCTGCAAAACAGAATGAAAGTGAAGGAATTTTGTATTTAGATGAAGTCAAAATTCAGATAATTTAAATATGCACAGAGAAATATTACATGGTCCAAGTATGACTCAGATTTCATAGAAAATCACTTCTGTTCTTGCTCTGGCCTAGAATTCCAGCGGAATATTTCAGAGCAGAATCAGGTTCTGGAGCCCAGGATGATTGCCTTGGTAATAGCCCTGCCAAATTTCCATTTTTTGTGATATGACAGCTGAAAAGATGGAAAAAAGAGAAGTTCTGAACCTGAGATATCTTTGGTTTAGACTCAGATTTTGACAGAGCGTTCAAGGTAAATTTCATTTTGCTGGACTGGTTTGTTTGATAAGGATATCCCTCAGCACAGGAAAAGACCAAGTCATAAAAGAAACTAGAGATTCTCTGGGACACTCCTTCTGGTAATTCCTACCAGGAACCAGACACAGAGAACTAAATATCTTTAAAGAGTGGAAATTACTCTGAATACATTTTGGGGGCATATGGGGATTTTCCAGTAGAGCTATGGCAGAAGTTCCTGTGCTTCCCACTATCCATGGCAATTATAGCTGGGCATGTGTCTGACACAGGAAGATATCATAGAAGGGAGATATAAATGATTGATGCCTGCATTGCTGCAATATCAATTAATGCGAAAAGGCATTAATTAATCAGTGTTTTTCCCATCACCAGACAGCTTCAAATTTCCCCTGTGAATTCTCCACTGGTCAAGGACTGGGAATTCCCATTCGGTTTTTTTCCACTGGAATGATAATTAACTCATCTGTTGTTCTTCCCTCATCCCCCCTCAGTCCTGGTAACTTCTCCTGATGGGACTCTCAGCAATTCTTTGAGATCTCTGCAAAGGTGTGATTTCTACAAAGCTCTGTGGAGAGAACACAGAGGGATGTGCAGGCAAAGCCCTTGAACACACGAGGGCTGGGGCCAGCCCAAAGAGTGGATATTTACATTCCCCATGCAGGAAGAAAACAGCAGCATTAGACTAAAATTATAAAAATCAAATATTCCTTGCTGAGCATGTGCAAGACAAGCTCAAACTGAGCACTGCGGTATTAGGGAGAAATTCCAGCTACGAAATGCACATAAACATTATTTCTTCTTTTTTCTTTCTCTTTCCTTCTTTTTCCCCTCTTGGTGTCTCCTCTAAAAGTGCAATGTGGAATTTGTGTGTTTGATGGTTTTTGTTCTCCAGCTCCATAACAGCATGAAAACTCTCTCTGAACATTCAAATATTCCACTTTAGTAGTTGGGCCCAAATCTAAATACAGATCTATGGCTTGGCCCCCTGCTGCTTAAAGCAATTTGCACTCAGATCAAATTGTGACCCCAGAAATGGAAGCATTTATATTGAAAGAGAACTGAATATTTACAAGAATATTGTAACAAACCAGAAAATTATGATATAAATATGATTACACTGTATAAATCAGATAAAATCTACACAATCCTTTTCTTTAAAGAAACCCAGAATGGTTTTGTTTCTGAAGTAGACATAAAAGGAATTTCAATAACATTGTATTTTCAGACCTTATTGTTATAGGATCCAAGGAAAGTTTTTCCCCTGTTCTAGTATTTTCTTTATAAAAGCTGTATTTCAGACAAAGTAAGCTTGGATCATTTAAACTCCCCACAAGGGACTGATACTTTGTGAATGGTATTTTGAATGTTTTTGATATCCCAGTTTTTGAGGTCCCTCTGTGGCTTTATTTTCTGGACAATTCAGTTATTCTCTCATGCTCTGACCTTATTATGAAATTGTTTTTCCCTTCTCTTCACTACCCTGTTCCGTGAGAAAGCTCTCTATAAATTTGATATAAATATAGTTCACATACAATATCTATAACTTAGTTGACTTCACAAGGCATAAAAACAGCAATTTCTTTTCCTTTACTCCCTAGCTCTTATTTTTGTACAATATTATCCATTCGCTATGAATTCCCTTACAGCAAACTTAAAAAACCCCAACCAAACCAAACTGAAACAACAAACAAACAACCCCTTAAAATCCATCATACCCACATCAACTATAGGATAATTTTTTTGTTTCCTGGGTTGGCTTGTGCTCTTTCATATAATGTATCAATTCAAATGCAGATGGCCAAGGAGAAAATATATTTCAGCTCACACTGCTGAAATGGTGTCCCCAGGATGCTGAGATGGATGTGCCAAGGGGGAGCCCTGGGCAGGTTCCTGCTTTGCTAAGGGCACAACAGAGCCCAAAGGCCACGGTGCTGAGGGCAGGGACCCCTTCCACCAGGCCAGGCTGCTCAGACCTCCACCCAGAGTGGCCTTAAACATAAATATTGTAAATGCTTCTCATGTGCAGATGGCTGTCACAAAACCAGGATGCTACAGCACCTTGGGTGTGGTGAGTGTCCTACTCCAGGCATTTGCTTGGAGCATCACTGCACTGCCACAGCCGAGCCTGGGCAGTGCATTTCTCTGTGGGAATTTAATTTGTTCCCAGTCTCTCTTTCTGGCAATACTCAGTGCAACCTCCCAAGGTTTTTGCCAGAACTTCTTAAACTGCAGACCTTGCTCACTCACTCCTTGGGTGCAATCCATCATCGTGACCTGATGGACAGAGGGGGATGAACGTGCTGAAAACAGAGGGGAGATACACAGGGATCTCTCCAGAAACCCAAAATATGTGTTTGCAGTGATCCCAGACACAGCTGTGAGCAAAGCTGCTTCTAGAACTGCATTATTCTACAGCTGAGAGGTAAGTGCTTGAAGAATTCCAAGACAATCTTGATGAGAGAGCTTCTCCATGACCTTGTCCTGGTGGTTTTACCACCAGGAGAGGGAATTTGCCCTTCACAGAGACCTGACAGGAAAGATGCAGCAGGGCTGAATGCAAGTGACACTGTTGGAGCTATTGTGAGTGCATTAGTATTTTCAGCAGGTCTCTCCTCTGTGAGGAGGAAGATGACAACAACCCCAAGGCATGAACAGTCTAAATTAGACAGACAATGTGGCTGAAAAATTGAATATCTTACATAAAACAGGGGAGGTCAAAACTCAGCATGGTGATGATAAGTTATTTCTCTTGGCTGGTAGACTTCATGGAAGAAATAAGTTTATGTATGGGCTGCCTCCTCTAATTCTGAATTCTCAGAGCTTAGGAATGATTGTTTATCTGCTAACAGCCTGCAGGGATTTGGTAAAATAGCTACAGCATAAAACTGAAAAATAATTGAAATAAATAAAGTGCTACCTGGCACCATCCTTGTTTATTCTGCGCATCTGATATTAACATTCGGGTGTCTTACGCTCGTAATACATAATAAGAAATGAAAATGTCATAAAATCAATACCTTCTAACAGCAGAGGGAAATGTCACAAATTATCCCATTCTCATTATAGTTTTCAGACAGTAATTTCACAAGCCTCCAAGGGATTAGGAAAGCTGAGCATATTTTTGCTCTACCCTCAGATGTCAGTTTTATTGTACATGAGCTAGGCAGTGAAAGTTCTCTGCTCCAGAAGTTAGAAATCAATTGTTTTGCCAATGAGATTCTTTTGCAAGGCTGTTAGCTGCCTTTGTAAGTGTGAAACTGCCAGATTCTGTGTCCCTGCTTAAATTACTTCGCAATACAAAATTACACCCTAACCCCTTATGTGGTACAGACTCCTGCTGGGAGCACATACGGAACCGAGAGCTGCGCTCCGAATAAATAAAATTTGCACTTTCTAAAGAAAAGAGATTTATGAAATCTGCTCTATGTATTTAATTACTCTTCCATGTTTTCCTAGGAGGGGTTTTTTAACGAGGGATTAGAGCCTGCTTGACCCTGCCTAGGTAAGACTGAGCCAGGAGGAACTGGCCTGTCACCATCCCAACGATGCCGTTTGCAGACCTCGTATGAGTGCAGTGAATGCTCCAGGTAGATTGAGGTGAAGCTCAGACCTGTGGTGTCACCTGTGCTTGTTTCACCCAATTAATTCACTTGCTGCTTTACTACTGACCCTAATCCTCTGATCCATCATCAACCTGCAGACGTGGTGGCCTGTACCCAAACTGCTCCGGAGACAATCGTGCACAAACCACCGAGAATTCCTGGATCTGCTGTCACCGACCACAGGCAAAGCCAAACCCACCTGCACCACTTGGCTCATGAACAAACTCTCCTTGCAGCACACCATAAATCCAGATGGAACCATTCACGTCACCAAGAAGCCCAAGATATTTTCACAGGATAATCCTGTGTTGGAAAGGGCCCATTAGGATCTCCTGGCCCTGCACAGCACAGCCCCAAAAGTCCCCACCATTCCTGAGAGTGCTGCCCAAACACTTCTGGAACTCTGCCAGGCTCAGTGTGCTGAATTTTATATCACATCAAGAAATCTTAGGAAAGACATCTCCTGGGAGTCAAAGGGATGTTTTGGGAACACCAGGGGCACTTGCATCCACAAAGATGAGCCATACCTATTTAAAAAACCCCAAAAAACAAACACCACACAAATCCCACCAAGCAAGAACGGAGGACCCAGGCTTTGGGGATAGTTCCAGTTATGGCTACACTGAAAATATAAACTGTCATTGCAGTGGTCTAGAAAAGGGCAAACCCTTTTGCCTAAACCCAAAACGTCTTTCACTGTGAAATCTCTCCAGTTTTCACAGAGATTGCAAAGCAGGAAATTTTGCCAATACAAATGTTATCCCAGATCTCCTCATTAAAATATAGACTATTGTGCAGTAGCTAGAGCTAAAGGACCCTAAAATATTTATACAAATATTAAAAGGCTGTGATTTATAGTGGAAACTCTTTCCCAACAAAACTTTAACCAGAGAATTTAGTACTTATTAGATTGCAGGCCTCTGGAAGTTCAGGTGGTTACATAGTGTTAGAAAACCCGTGGATGGGATCAAAGACTCTCTGCAAGGGAAAGGCTCAGTGTGTTGCTACAGAGATAAATCACAATTTATCTCAGACCTCTAAGTACCTCTGAAGCTCAACACAGCATATCATTCCTTTGAAAAGCCTAGTTCTCAAATAAAGGCTGTGTTAATAAAATATACATTAGATTATATAATTTAAAGAAAAAAATAATGTTGAAGTACTCTGGAAACTGGAGCCAAATTCAAGACCAGGTCCTTACTGTGCATTATCCACATGTTACAAAGGCTCAGAGCTTTAACTACGGAAAGAGCAGCAAAGGACGATTAATTCAATAATGTTCCAGTATTTCATTTACTCATTTGTCGGCACAGAACTTTGTAGAACCAAATTCTCACCTCAGCCTACCCACTCTGAGGCCCTAAGATGAAGAAGATCACAGTCAATATCCCAGACTTCAAATATGAAAATAAAGACTAAACTCTCTCCCTGCACTCAAAGAGCTGAGACTCCCCAACCCCTAAAATAAAAAAAAAATAAAAATTCCAATAACATATGTGAAAAATATATTCATCAATCCTTTCTGACATTATGCTTCTCCATTGCACAGAAGAAAAACCTGTTAGCTAAACGCAGATAACTATAGTAGAGAGCAGAATGGCTCACAAGATGAACATCACATGAAAATGACAGCTGTTACAATTAAATTCACTATTTCTGTTTTCCTAGTTAAAAATGACATCTTATTTACAAACAAAACTATCTCACCATCTGAGGAAAAAACCAAACAACTACTTCTTTCTATTTTGAAAGACATATTGTAGGAAGAGCTCTTTTCAAGTTTAGATTCTTGATTTTTATTGGTTCCAGATCTGTCTATTTTGTTTTAATTTCCACATGAGTTCTTCCCAGGCTCGTGTGTTTGCAAGGATTCATGTGTCACTATGCATAAAAAAGATCACCAAGTGCACTCCAATCCAAACCTGTGTTTTTTCCTCTGAGAGATGATTGTATGTTATTGAAATCAGTCCACGAGGGACGCCAGCTTTTGATGCTGTCCCGAATTTTTTGCGTAGGTACCTCCTGTTGAGTGTTTCATCCATCAAACCTTGCTGGGGGCTGGCACAGGGGAGAACAGGACACGTCCTCTCTCTCAATGGATATCTCTGGGATGCAGGTGAGTGGAACCCAGACCATCCCAGGGTTTTGCCACTGGCTTTAATTTCACATTCTGCTCTTGCCCTCAGTTGCTGCTGCTGGAGCAGCCCTGTTGATGTGATTAGAGGGATGTGGCACATCACAGAGCTAGCTTGCACTACAAGGACATTTTTATGCCATAAATTCCTTCTGAGTGTGGCAGAGTTACCTCAGGGCAACACTGTTCCATCCTTCAGGACTGCTGGATTTTTTTTTAAAAATATTTACATTTTTTTTCTTTAATCTCAGGGTTTGGGTTGCTTAGTGATTTTTTTTTTTTTTCCTCTCAGGCACTTGGCAGCACATCAGCTCAGAAATCATACCATTGTCCTGACCTTTAGACTCTGAACTAAGTAAAGTTTGAATCTCTTGGTTTTCTCATTTTTCTGTATTAGTTCCTTTCCCTTCTTTTGATTGTATTAGAGCTATTAGGGTTTTCCTTTCACACTATAACCCCCGGATTTATCAAATTAAATGCTATTTGGAGGGTTTGGGGTTTGAGTTCTGAGTCTTCTTGTTGATGTCCTGAAAGTATTCCAGCTGAAAGCTCAGTTATGAATCATTAGGAATCACTTAAGTCTTAATGATGTCAAGCAATTAATGAACAAAAAGAGCACAACATTCGAATAGATGCACACAGTAATGATAAGGAAAATGTGCTTTCCTCAGAATACAAGGAATTGATATCCCAAAACTGACTTTGAAGAAGCTTGTCATTGTTTCCACTGATTTTGTTTTTGAATATGACTTCTGCTACACATTAAAATACCTAATTAGTGTTTATTTTCAATGTGACTGACACCTGTAGAACATGGACAGACTGGCTGTGCAATTATGTCAACACTGTGCATTGACCTTGAATTTTGAGAGAGCCAGCTGCCAGAAAAAGAAATCTTTAATTTCATTGACTCATTAAATTAAAATCATTTTTAGCAAAAATAATCATGGGTGAATTGCCATATGTTCTTGAAACTTAGGAGACTGGGGAGATTTTTAAATAACCAGAGTGCAGAGCTGTTCTTTTGAACTAAAATGTTTTCAGCATTTCTATTTCTGCTACATTTACAATCCAGTTGAACATAAAGTTTTGAGACAGCAGGCAAAACTAAGTAAAGAAATGAATGATGTTGGGAGTTGCACGCTGTTTACCAAGAGATAAGTGAGAAGTCTGTAGATGAATAAAATATTAAAATACTAATGCAAAACTTAACAGATTGCAAAAATAATTGTGATTTTAATTTTTTTTTTTTTTTTTACTTTTATACTGACAGCGTTTCCCTGAATTAAATGTAATGTGTGTTTTAGAGTTGTTGAATGTGATTCAGTGATTCAAGATGAAAAGATGAGCAACAGAATCTGCTACAAGAGTACAAAATCTTGGTTGGAAGAAAACCCAGACCAACAGGGGCACCATCTGTTGTCTCCCAGTTGTTCCTGCACCCATCCCTACACAGACTGTGGCCACTGAGGCACAGCTCCACCAACCACAGCACACGGAACTGGGAGAAACGGGGCACCTCTCACCCAAACCAGAATGGTTCTCTGTGCACAATTCCTCCTTTTTCTCATCTACCCATCCTCCTCCGAGTCCTCTAAAACACAGAAATGGACTCACTGGGTTTAAGAATGTCACATTATTTGTGAGTTCACGTCACAAATCAAAGTGAGTTCAGATAATGATGGTGAGACCAAGACTACAAATTAATGAAATTATAAAAATTTGATGAAACTTAGACAACAGAAAATGAAAAGCTTGCTCCAGGAAGAGACTTGTGAGATAAAAAGAGTTATACCAAATAGACTTCCAGAAATTTCAGTGTTGTCTTTGGCCTTTGCTGCCACCTAAGTTATTCTTTCTTTTGCATTAATTTATATGATAAGCAACTCTGTTGTACCAACTGCTAGGACACATCCATCCCTATGCTGAGTTCTGTGTTGAAATCTTGTTTTTTTCTCATCCAAAGACAATTCAGTGATCTATAACTAGCAAAGTGTCCTGAAAACCCAGCACAATGCTCTTTTGAAGGAATATCAAAGAGGTGACTCCTCAGATGTTAAATTTGGTGTCACTGTTGACGTCTTAAGGAAAACCTAAATCCAGATCCTCCATTCACCCCCAATCAGAACCATTTCTGATCACAATCCTCTCTGAACTGTATTTTCTGGGGACTGTTTCTGCTCTTAATTCCAAGACATTTCCTTGAATGTCTCTTGAGGAGCAGCAGCGAGATCTGTCACTTCCCAAAGAACAGCTCTTGAAGGCCAATTTGTGAGGCAGGGCCTCCCTAAGGCAGACACCTCTGCTGAGCAGTGCTGAGCTTGAGAGGAAATGATTTGTTGTGTTTCATTCAGACCCCTGTGGCTTGAGGAGGCTCAGCTTTCACAGGCTCCCTTTGCACACCCATTGTTCCTTTGAAGAGAATCTCTGTGACTGCCCATTGATCTCCTGCTTTTTGTTAGGATCACTAAGAGTTTTGCGGAGTGCATTGCAAGTCCTATTGCTGGCTGATTTCTGATAAAACAAAACTGCAGTGAGCTGCTCTGGGAGAAAGAGAAGAGGTGATAAAGAGAATATTATGTTTCATTAGATGGTAAGAAGATACGTCGGCTTCAAAGGTGAAACCAAGACCATTATGTGAGCTTCTTTTGTTAAATAAATGATGTTTGGAAGAACAGAAATGGGAATTAGAATTTAAAAGTAGAGAGTATAAAAACACGGTAATTTGTTTCAGAAATATATTATACAGATCTCTATTATTTATTTCTTTAAAAACTCCAACTGGGTAAATGGGATAGTTTGGAAAAATAAATTGTGCCCTCTAGATTGAAGTCCACGTACAGATTATTGGCCTGAGCTGCTTTGATCTGCCTTCATCCTCAGCCAGCACCTCTTTTTTTAGTCAGAAGTCATCAACTTCAGCTGTATTACTGTATGGATTTTTAATTTCTTTTTCAAAAGAAAAAAAATTGCTTACACAGATATTTCCAAAATAGCATACAACTTCAGGCTGACCTATCGACAGCTTCTTCCCTTTCATTGTGTTGGGAAGTTTCTGGCAGAGTGAGTGACTAAGGAAAGCAATGTCTGAACATAAGGAAGGTCAGTAAATCTCCAAGTTTGGTTTTTTTTTTTAATAAAGTTCAGTTTTTTATTAACTTATAGAAAGCCTGACTATGTATGCTGTACATGCACATTGCTGTACCTGCAAACACACAGGTAAAACACGAAATAACACATGAAAGCAGCACCTGGGCACTGAAGTGTTTCATTTAAGTTCAGAGAAACCTGTTGGGTGAATTTGATTCTAAAAGGAAACATAAAATTGGTGTTTAAGATTCCAACAGTATTCAGAGCTCCAGGACACTCCAGAGTTCAGAACTCCAGGACGCTCAGGATAAGCCAGAGCTGTGCCCCTCGAGCCCAGGGAAAGGGGAGGCAGGAATTCACTCAGCCCTACTGACAAACACATCCAATAATTTTTTCCTGCTGGGCCCTGTATGAGCTGGAAGGATGAGAGTGTCCTCAATTAATTTTGTCTTTCTTTCCCTGACAGAAGGTGCCACGCTCTCATTCCAGCTGATCAACTGCTCAATGTTCTGCAGCAGAACCTGCAGCAGCCATTAGCACCACGGAGGGCCTCAAATAGCTTTGGTCAATCAATGTAAAACATGACCAAATATTAATTACTGCAGTTAGCCTGCCTAAAACCGACTAAACTGAGGGAAAAATTGTATTTTGCTGGTGTTATTGATGTGCTGGTTTAGAGCTCTCAAAGGCTAATGCAGTGATTTTAAAACCAGATTGAATTCTTGTACACGACCCCACATCATTTCAAACCTCCCACATTTCTCTTTTTGGAAAATAGATTCACTTAAAATATAAACCTACAAGTGTGCCCTCAATCACTCTAAAATTATTTTTAAAAGCACTGTCTTCGAAAACTAAGTTATACAATACCAGATTTCCTGTTCGAACAAATCCAAACAAAACCCCAGAAGTACCACAAAAATCAGACCAAGCCTGTAGACAGATAAGGTTCAGTAGAGCAAAGCTCAATCTAAAGAAGTTTATATTTACCCTGACAGTTTCTTTTTTCCCTTGCTGTTTTTTCGTCTATTTTTCTATTATTTTAGAAACTCTATCTTCCTCAGCCTTGTCAGAAAAGCCACTCATTTCAAAGCTGCATTTCTATGCCTGCGTGTTCCTGTCTCGTTATATTTGGTACCTCTCCATATGACAGCTTGTGTTTCATCATTATTAAAAACGTAATAAAAACTGTAAATTACTTAATGAGTTGTTGCTGAAGTTCAGTACAGCATTTTATTGCATTTGAGAGTCAGACATCTCAAACTCAGCACCAAATTTGGCAAATGGGAAAATGGGATCACCTCGTCTCACCTTTGCAGTAATTATCTTCTGTTCAATACCATCTAATGCCTGGGAGGATTTTTATAGTTTGCTATTTTATTTGGAGACAGGCACAGGTAATTAGTAGCATAACTGTACCTTGATTTCTTTTCCATGTTGGCAAAAATTTCCAGGGAAAGCACACACAAGGAATGTTATCTGAAACCAGGCAATTTCTGTTGGGTAGTGACACCCTGAGTAACTGCCCCAAATTCTTCAGAACTTGGTGTCTGCTGGATATGGATGAGTGTAATTAAAAGTTAAGAGGAAAAACTGAATGTACAGCACTAAAAAAATTCAAAAAACCTGAATGGCCAAAGGATTTTTTTCCCTTTGATGCAAGATATGTGGGGCAAAAATTGTAAATTTTTCTTGAGTTGACAAAGAGAACGGAAGGTGAAGCAACTGGAATGATTCTTTGTGCCAGCAAACTCCTAAGTATCACCCACTTCAGCATGGACCATTCACTCTGCTGCCCCTGAACCTTACACATAACAGCTGTAACATGGAAAAATCCTCATTATGTAACAAAGAAACACAACCACCTTTGAAACCTTTATCTACACATGCCAGGGATTTCACTAAGTTGAATCAGACCTATAGTTTTTTAAAAAGATTTCTTACTGGTTGTGGAATATTCACTGAGATTGTGATAATTTTAAAACTGCTCATCCCTTAAAAAAAAAAAAATAAACAAAACCAACCACCAAAAATATGTTAGGCTTCCTCTGTTTTATGGGCTTGGCTGGGTAGATGATGTAGGTTGCAAAAAAAACCCCAAGCTGAAATCCTTGTTCATCCCCAACTCCCCATGAGGAAAAAAAAAGCCATAAAAGAGCTTAAAGCTCTTACAGTGTGACTTAGTCTGCTTTTAGGTATTTTAATTGTAATCCTTAAAACCTTGCTCAGCAGCTCTCTAGATATCTGAAGGTCAGAAGTCATTTTCCTAGGAAATCACAGTTTTTTGTCCTGCAAACACCTGAGAAATGTCTGAGTCTGGAGGGCACTGGGCTCCTCAGTTGGTGCCAAAGCCTTGGCATGGCTGTCCCTGGCCCAGGGAAGGGGCAGTGAACCCCTGCCTCAGAGTTTGGGTCTGACTTTGCCAAAATCAGTGACTGCCCTTCCAGTTGGAGTCAAACTCAACCCCCACTGCAGCCTGGGAGAAGCCAAACAGGTTCAGTGAAAGGAGGGAAGGGTGAAAGGCTCCGGCTGTTTCTGCTCTCTCTCGGGCGCCTTCCCACTGAGCTGAAAACGCTTCTGCAGCCAAAGGAAAGCAAAGCAAAAGGCTGTTACCACAAATGTGTGCAGTGTCTGGAGAGATGAGAGGGGTGTTGTTATCTCAGCTGATGAGCGCTCTTATCTCACACTGAAAAGAGAAGCAGGAAAGGAATAGACTGTGCTAGGACACAATCCAAGATGTTGTGTTCCACACGTGGCTTTGGAAATATTGAAAAATTCCAGCACAGGCTCATGGTATCCTGCACGTGTTTAAGGGGTATTTGGTGTGCAGACAGGAATTAGACACCCATGAGATGAGTGAAAGGGAGAATTCCTTTAAATGTGATACTCTGTTAAGCTTTGCCCTTGTAAATCAACAGAAAACTTTCACAAGGAGCCATTAATTTCACAAACATTAGCTAGTCCACAGTCTAGTAACTAAGAGCACTGGGCAAACTGAGTTCCTAGGCTTTTCAGAAGCCAAGGAAAATAAAATCACTTCTCACAAACAATTCAGCAAGAACCGAACACTTTCCTGTTGCCTCAAGTTACCACCTGAGCACAGCCACACTCTGCAGCCTTAACACATCTCTCAGTTCTGGTGTTTGCCTTCAGAACACAGCAGATAAGGTGCATGTATATTTTTCAGAAGCTGAATCCTGTTATCATTTTTATAAGGTCACACACTGAACACAGGAAATTGAAAACCCCGTGGAGGAAAAGTATTGTTGCAGGTGTGCTGATTCTAATGCACATTTTCTTTGGTTCTCTTTTTTTGTTATTTCAGAATTGATTTGACTTTCACCTAATACTTTATGCTTGGAAATATAACCTTTTTCTTTAGAGTTGTTACTGTTTGAATGGCTTGATATCTTACAAACCACACACAGATTTGTTTCATCTGATGTTCAAATTCAAATAGAGAAAATGTTATCTGGCTCTGAGCCCTGTAATGCCTCTGGTACAAAATATCTTCACTGCTAAGACTGGATCAGACTCAGGATTATAATTTTCTCCAAAGTTCATCGAAATACAAAGAATATTTTAGTCTTTTTTGACTTAGCTTTATTGTTTCACTGCTTTTTTCCCCTCTTCACTACTCCCAAAATTACTCTGCTGTGATAGAACTTCATTTTGCTGCAAAATGGGTTTGCTCTATATATATCCTGCAGAACTATTTACATTCCTTTATAATCACTGAGGAGACTTGATAAATGTCTTTCACTTACAATCAAGAACCATGCATTTCCCCCAGAACAGCAGTGGCAGTTTGGATATTTTTTTAGCCTTATTTCAGACATATTGTTTGAACTAACACAGATAAACTCGTGACCCTAATGTGTTTGAACATGTATTAGTTACCAGAGAGAGATGAACACAGCTCTTAAGCAAAAAAATTAGACAAATAAACATCAATAATTAAACTTCTAACTTGCAATGGAGGGCTTGCTTTTCCTTCTATAAATGCAAATTAACTTTGTAGGATGGGATATCATCTGTTCACCTGGGGATCAGGCCTGGAGAGAGGATCTGATACCATTTTCCAGCACCTAAAGAGACTGCAGGGAACTGAGCATTTCCTCTGCCCCTTTCAAACAACACCAAAATTGCTCAACCTAATTTAATGTCCATTTCTTACCCCTCCCCATAATTCTGTCCGAGGAGTGTGAACCAACAGAAAGGGTATTTATAATGGATGATAAAGTTATGATCAACACTCATGCAAAATTTAGAATCTGATTTAAAACTGTTTGATAGAATGCAAAAAAAAAAGGTGAATAATACATGAAGTTCTTCCTCCATGAGTGCTGCTTCACACCCTTGAAGACATGTTCATTTAAAACACAACCCACAAGTATTGCAAAGATTTCAGCCTTAAAGAGCTCACATCAAGTGAGAAAGCAGCTAGCCCAGGAGCAGAGTTAAAAGGAATTGGAATCCCACAAAAGGAAAATGTTTGTGCTCTACCACGAGAAACCTTTGCCAGGAGTGGTTTTAAATCTACAGCGTGGGCCAGGCAGCACTGAGCACAGCAATGCTGCTCTCCTGCAGCCTCTGAAATTATTAATGAGCTGCAAGACCCAGGCTGTGATTGAATTAATCATAATTAATCAAATTCGCCTGACTCCAGTGAAAGGCAACCGATATCTGGATGGGCACAGTTGTTGCTCACTTTGATGTGCAGTGTGGGTTTTCTACTCCTTTGGGACACTCAGCTGACCCAACCCCAGCCAAATAACCATTAGATAAATATTTTTAGGTCTTTTCTTTAGCTACTGAAGAGAACCAAACCTCTCTAGAAGCTAGGTTTTCTCACCACATTAGATTATTCATTTTGGACCCTTTGGGATGAGTTCTCTTCTAGATTTTCATCAGTCCTACAAAGACAATGAAGGAGCTTAGACAAAATTCTCAGACTAGTTCAGATGCTTTGCATGAGGTGAGATAATACAACAGGAGGGTGTCAGACATCGGAAGCAAATAGAATTTCTCAAGCTATTTTAAACAAAACCTTTTCTCACACTTTAATTTTAAAAATAAACTGCATTCAGCATAAATCCCACAATAATCATATGATACTAATTATATAATTCCAGGGATTTTTTTCCTCCCTTTTCACAGTCCTTTACGAGGACCAATCATTTGAAATATAGGAACTAAAAATAAAACAAATGAGACAATAAGGGAATTGCTCATGATTTAGACCCTGCCTTGGAGAAAGCTCCTCCAAGTCACAGCCTGTGTCAGAAAATACATCCTGTAAGTGGTTTTGCAGGTTAGACAGAATAAGTCCATTTTATCCTTTCAATATAATGCTATTTCTTCCAATAATGATAGCTCTGGCAATTTTTATCTTCCATCCTGTTATTGAAGGAGGATTAAGATATTTCTAATGTCACACCAGTACTCTTTGGGAAAGAGTGATGGTTATTAAAAAAAAGTGCTCTAAAATTAGACGATTCAAAGGTGTCGGGATCCACGTCTCACAGACGAGTTTAGCAGGCAGTGACTGGGGGGAGCTGAGCTGCTACTGGTCCAGACATCTCTGCAAATGGAAGCAATTTTCTTTGAGGACAGAAAAAAGAAATAAGCATGAAACAAAAATACCACCGAATATCGACCTTCAGCTCTCTGTCAGGTTTGGTGGATTGGATGAATACAGTCCAGGAATGGTTTAACAAAATCTTACACTCCATCCTTAGCTCAGGGAAGACGGTGAAGTGGTAACTTCACCATTTTACCAATTTTTGCAGTTGTAATCTGTTCTTTACTTTTTTTACTGGTATAGAAATGGAGCGGCCTTCTTGTTTTTCATTTTTAATTTGCTTTTTGTTCCTTACAGGTTTATGTTGTTAAAGTCAAAGCTGTTGCATCTTGCTGAGCTTGGATAACAGTACAATGAGCTAAAAACTGAGTTGCTTGGTACCTCAAATGCTAAATAAACGGCATTTGTATGGCTCCAGTGAGCGCTGAGCTGTCTGCCAGCGCCACCACTCACTTTTCATTAATGTAAATCATTGCTTGCAAAGCTGCTGAGAAATTCAATTGTCTTCTGGAAGCTGGGAGGTGCATCTTGTAAAGGTGAGAAGGGCAAGGTTGTTGTCGGCACACACAAGGCACAGTTTGAAGAACTCACCTGAGGACAGAGCATAAGGCTGCTGCCTTTTCCCTGGGTCAGAAGCTGACTAGGACAGGCAGGAGCGCTCCTGGCATGTGCACTCCCGAGCTGAGACTCAACAGGGACAGGGAGAATGTGAAAGCTCAGCCCGACGTGCCGAGTGAGGAGTGCTGGGACATTTGCAGGTGCTGGTTTTCTTTCCAAAGACTCGGTTTGGTTGTAGGAGAGCACAGGGGAGAGTCCCCGGTCACCCAAATTTAACTGCTTTGGGCTGAGCCTTGACATTTCCAGAGAGGGTCAATTCTACCCGAGCTCGCGAGGGCTCAGGACTGGACTCTTCACTAATACAGGTTTTGGCCTCTTGCACCT
Organism: Orthonyx spaldingii; assembly: GCA_013397795.1. Taxonomy (NCBI): domain Eukaryota; kingdom Metazoa; phylum Chordata; class Aves; order Passeriformes; family Orthonychidae; genus Orthonyx; species Orthonyx spaldingii. The sequence continues at coordinate 580,780 of VZTJ01000523.1, read as the reverse complement.
GGAGCTTCTCTCTGCTGCCCCAAAGCAGCACCGGGGTGACTGTCACACACCCCAGGGTGAGCTCACATTGATAACAACGTGGCACCGACTGCCTTGAAAAACAAACACCTCCCCCCATCTGGTCGTGCACAACTCGCTAATCACAGAAGAACACCCAGAATTTCAGAGAAGTTTCTGTTTCACGGGCACAGAATAATGGAATATCAACAGTCCCAGAATAAATACGTGCATAATGATGTTTTATCTTTTGTGTACAGCAAGGCTGCGTTATCTCTTCACAAACATTTCTGATTATACAGTCTGACTAATGCATTTCTCCAGCAAGGCTGCAGTAGATTTGCATGCAGAAGTGTGTGTATGCTGCAGAAAGAGACTCTCAGGCTTTTTCAAATGCAAAAGATTTACTTCAATTCACGAGAAGAAGCTAACTCAGGTTTAATAAACACTTAGACACCCGAGCACTAGGTTCAGTTCAAGCTCTCTGTAGCTACAGCCTGAAATATTTATAGCTTATATTCAGAATTTTCCCCACATTTATATCCTGCCATTTGAAAGATGTTTGCATTTTCAAAGAAAACAGTACTACCTGTGTTGAAGATCTATTCAACACATAAAAGAATAAATTTCCCAAGCTGCTGCTGGAAATATGACTGACAGAAGAACAAGTACATTGTGGAAATCTAAAGAGGCAAATTTTCGTAGAACTATTCAAGAAGCCAACTGAGTGACTAGAACTATATATATCTATATATTTTTTCTTTTACAGAGATAATCTTGGCAAACTTTTCTTAGCTACAACTGAAATAGCAGAATACCAAGACCAAAAGAGGTATAAAGGATTAGATTATGTATCATTAATTTCTTTGAAACCAGATTTTTTGAAATAGTAGATGTGGCTCAGATAAATTGCAAATATGAATCCATGCTAATACTTTCTCACTTGCAAAATTCTAGATATTATACACTGAGATTTGCAATGCTAACTTGGACTTTCAAAACAGAGATGACAAAAAAAAAAAACAAAAACTCAGAAAACCAAGATTTGCCCTCTCTTATCTTATCCTTCATTCACAAAAATTTGCTCTCTAATGCCTTTCTGGCAGCGATGGAATCGACACAAGGGTGGAACTCTAACCATGCACAAGCAATTCTGACAGATACAAAGCCTTGCTTTTCCCATCTCTTTCTCTCTGTAACAACCTCTCTTCTCCTCAGCATTGATCTGATTTCCCCATGTCCTCTGTTACTCACAGCTCTCTATTTCACACTGTTTCTTTCACCCTTACAACCACACAAGTCCATCAATGTCTTCTACGTTTCCCCCTCCCCGTTGTCCCTCCAATTTCATCACAGGCATTGATCCCACAAGGCAAAAATTCAATCCTTTTATTCCTCCTTTACTGAAATCAACCTGCATCGCTCCAGAGCTTCTCAATTTCTCTCAGAAATTTTGTCTTTATTCCAGCTAAATTGGCATTGACTATTTGTTTCCTGGTTTTCAAATAACCACGACACGTGAAATTGGCTAATAAATAGCATTTGAACTTATGCTAAATAGGGGGAAGCACCTTGCATAAACATCTGCTGGCTGCAGACTTTTGATGAGTTTGATTTGAACTATTTTGACACATTGCAGTAATGAGAAATTCTGAAAAATCAAATCTTTTGCTTTATAAGACGCTTGCAAAAGCGGGCTTGATGATTTTGTCACATCTCCGTGTATAAGGGATGATGAACTGCACTCTGCCTTTAATATAAACTACATTTTTAAAGGAATTGTAGAGTGTTTATGGAACCGCAGTCAAACTCATTTGTTAATCTCCTTCCACTAAACAGTACAAGTAAACATGGCCTCATTGTACGTTAAACCTCCTTTAAAAAAAGTGATCGTTTCCAAGACAATATTTAATTTAGTAAGAGGAGTCTTCATGAATCCATCAGGACATTTCCTGTGCAATCAGAACTCCAAGCTAAAGAAAGTAGGAACTAAAATCTAAAAGAAAAGGTGAAATTAAACTTCCATAAAATAATATTTTGTAAGGTGTGAGCACCGACTTCTTTAGCCTTGTCCTTCATATCTAAACATGGGTTTAGGGTTGTGCCCTGCAGATTCCCCTGCAAGGAGGAAAGTCCCCTCCAAGGGCTGCCTGTGCTGGGGAACCATTTATTGTCCTTTTCCTGCTCTCCTCTGGCAGGGAAGGCTCTGGCTGCAGGACAAGCTGAACCAAAGCAGGAGCTCCCTGCTCCCTCCCAAAGCTGCTCTGCATTCCCTTTGTTCTTCCCTTCTCCCCTCCAGGGAGGAGCCAGGAGCTGCAGGAGCAGATGTTTCTCATTTCATTGCACACTTCCCACTGACACTCAGAGCTTTACCTCCCAGTTAAGCAATGAGAAGGATTGGAGTGTCTCACAGGAAGAACAGGATCCTCCAGAGGGGCTGATGTATATAAATACCCAAGCTCATCAAACCAAAAATTGCATACTCTACAGTAAAGTATAAATAGCAAAATCAGTGCCACAGACTGCTTATGAAGTATGTTATTATAAACACGTAGCTAAGACATTTACTCATTCTTCTAAAAGCAAAACTAAAATTGAAACTTACTGTATGAAACCTCCATGTAAAACCCATAGAGTTTCAAGATTTCTTCCAAACAAATGGCTAGAACTCTTTAAAGGGATTTTCTAAAGCATTAAGTATAAAAAGCTCAATCCATTTTGAATCCTGATTCCATTTCCCCCTTAATTTATCTTGCTTCACCTACTTCTTTATCCCTCACGGTCCCAATTGGTGAATTTTCCCTAAAACTTTTTAATCCAGAAAAACACAACAAGCAAAAACCTACATCCTAATTTACAAGTGCACCCAGCCAGAAATGTTCAGGTTTAAAAAACAAAAACAAATCCAAAAATCAACTTTCTGTTTTCCTCTAGGATTTTGTCCACCCTGAGCTGTGACATGACAGGATAAATACAGCAAGGTTCTGGTTGTGGTTGCTCAGCCCTAGCAGAGAACACTCACCCAGATTTAAGAAGTTCTTAGAGAAAACACAGCTTGATGAAATCACAACCTCAAAAGCTGAGGAAATGCCCATTCTCTTATAAATCAGGGGCTCTACAGCAGGGTAGACTTTCATTAATTTTAAATGGCAATAAAAGCTCACTATCTAGATATCTCATAAAAAAAAATACCTGGAAAAGGAGCACAAAAAAAGGTACTTACTTGTGTTGAAGCTGCTGGAGGAGCTTTTCCTCCCCATTCCTCCTCCAGGAGGGTTTTATGGGATTGAGCAGATGTTTGTGGTTGGGTTGGACACACTCAGGTGAGGGCAATATTGTTGTGCTGTGGTAAAACGGTGTAATCAATCAATCAAGCAATCACAGAGATTGTGAGAGTCTGGGGCTCCCAGGAAGTGCAATCTAATAATTCTTGAAATTCACATAATTCAAATTAAGAAGCACTACAATAATATCACGCTGGCAAACAGGTGACCCAGCAAAATGAAAAGAAAACCTGCATGGAGGTACTTTGATAAAGCCAATAATAAAATAAATTTCTCAAAAAACTTCACCAAGCCCCCTAGTTAACTTAATTGTTGGAGTAGATGTAGAGAAATGTTATTAGAAGACCTAAAGTATTCTCTTTTCTTTCTCTTTTCTTTTTTTCTCTCTCTGTTTTTTTTAACCTGCAGTTGTCTAGCTCTAGGAATGACATCAGATGGTAGAATGCTTTTCATTTCTTTGACAATGTATCAAAACGAAACAGATCAATATCCTAAAAATAAAATAAAATAAATAAAATAAAATGCCTTGCCAGCCATGTCTGAATTGCTGTAAGTAGGTATCTCAGAAGCTGCAGTGAGCTTTCCACTCCACACTGAAATATTTCAGTTTAGGGTTTGTATTTGTCAAGCATCAGATCTCCTGCTAAAATTTCTTATGGGAGAAATAATCTGGATCCCTTCTGACCAGGAACAAACAGCACAGACACAGAAGATGGTATCACATCCCCAAGGGATGCCAAATTTATTCTCTGTATATTTCTTTAATTCTATCAAGAATTACAGTTTCCAAATCATTTATCTGAACAGACAAGTTAATGAAAAAACCAACATAAAGTAAAACTATTACAATAAAGCCTTTCTAAAAATCACAAAAAAAGCTGTATAATTTTATCTCATATTTAATACTTTTTGTATGCCAGAGCAAAGCAATGGAGTGTGTTCTGGGAGAAAAAACAACAGTGTGAACAAAACATCCTGAATATGAGAAAAGGCCATTGGGCCTAAAGAGGATTGGGTTTATAAGGCTGTGCTCCCCCAGGAGGGAGCCTGCTTCCCTCCTGACTGAGTGCAGCTCTCTCCTCCTGACCCCTGCACCTCCCCAACCCTGGATTATAACCACAGTGAACCAGGCATGGCTCAGATGTCCTGAAATTCTCATTTTTCTGCTTCAATTTACGCCCCCACTCCTCCAGTTTTCAGAGTGGCTCCACTGGCAAAGGGTGTTCCTTTTACAGACCCTACTCGGGTTTTAATAAACTTCAATTGTCTTCTAATCTTCTACCCAGCTTCACTGAGAGTTCATCTTTTCATTATTTTTCCCTCTAAATTTTACCCATCTGCTTGAGTAATTCCGCCGACTGCTCTTTCCTGGGGCCGTAATGGGCCTTGACTCCCCTTCAGCTTTCCATAGGTGCTGCTGGAACTAAAACTGGAATAATCCCAGTGTCTGAGAGCGTGATAGGAAATTAGGGATTGCATTTAGTGCACTCCTGACTGAGTGCCTGCAGGTTCATAGCACTGAAATGCAGTTAAATCACCAGGTTTTAGCAGATATATTTCCACAAGGAAAGGAGCTGGCGCGTTTCCCCATCTTAACGGCATAAATTACTTTCTTCTCAGTGAGCACATACTTGTGCAGCTTCTTCTGTGTTTTATAACAACTCATTTGTAGGGCTAAGTCTGAAATGGGCAAAACATTACACACATATACGAGGGAGATACATAAAATTACTTTTCCCTATCTGCTTCAGCTGGGAATTTCATGCCAATCTACTGCTAGCCAATATCCTCCCACAGATTGCATTTGTGGTAAAGTGGATCTTATATTTCCACAGCTGCAATAAATTGGTTTTGTCCAAGCCATTTTCTGTATCTTTAAACTCTCCCCAAACATCCCAACCAACCACATCTGTGGTTTTCCTTTGCAATTTAAAAAAATAAA
>VZTJ01000523.1:560407-575508 GCA_013397795.1 Orthonyx spaldingii | reverse complement strand
AAAAAAAAAAAAAAAAGATCTGAGTAACAGTTTGAACTAAAAACAGGCCTGAATTTTAATCTAAACAGGTGTTTTTTGAATTATAAACTGTGAAAGAAAACTTAGCAATGTAATTAAATCCAAATTATCCAATTTCATGCCTATTAATACTATGAAGTCGAATTGTTTCTTAATCTACTTTGAAGGGTTGTTTTGATATTCAAATTGCCACTACAGACAAAATGTGGGTGTTTAGGAAGATATCAAGTGGACTTCTGCTGAGCCACCAGAATTCACAGGCATCTTGTGAATGTGGAATACTCAGCATTTTGTAGGGAGCTCGGATTCCTCAAAGTATTCCTCAGCTGATGAGACTTTAATGAAAATAATAAATATTTAGAACATGCTTATAGACAGAATTTTTATCAGTATAGCAGAGCGATTAAAGGCAAGCTGGAGGTGCTTGTTTGACAACTGGAAACTCCCTGCAATGTGTGCAGTCTTGGGAAGCCAGACAGGGCTGGAATAGCAACAGTCATTGGATTATTTTAGAATAACGGGGTAAATAGGCTTCAATGCCAGCTTAGGCACATTTTTAAATGTGAATTTTAACGAAAATGTCTTGAAAAAGAAATAACTAGATGGAATTTGTGAAGGACAGGAAGAAGGTTGTATGGCCTTTGGCCATAATACATCCAACTTTCTAACATCAAACATCGTGCAATGGGAGCCCTGTGCAATCACAAACATCCAAGGTAACAAGGGATGGGGTGCAGGAACCCTGACGTCCTCTTAAACTCAGTTATCCTTAATTTGTGAAATAATTAAATTGTTCATCTTCGTACATCCTGAAAATTCTGTGCAATGAACAAATTGCTTTGCACCTACAGCACCCAGCACTGATAATAATCTGTGGTAGCTTCACATGAGCACCTCAACACCAGCACAATTTTACTCTGTGCAGGAAATTCTGTATGTGTTACAAAAACCTGGCATATCAATTTCAATTCTTAAAATCTGGTGGTTTTTTCCTACAAGGGAAGCAAATTTTCAGTTTTAAAATGAAAGGTGCTTCAAGAGTGAGATCTACCTTCTTGGTAAAACACATGTGACCAAGATTAACTTGTGAGTTAAAGATTTGCAGCTTGAGGTAAGGGCAATACCCTTATCTGCAGGTTATATCTAGCACTTTTATTCAAGAATTCAGTCAACTCAGCACCTCTTAAAAGGTAAGCCAAAATTTACATTCTCAACTGGAGTATGTATAAGGAAAGCAAACATCCTTGCCTGAATAACTTGACTTTTTGTTCTTCATTTTTTCAAGTCTCAAAGGTTATTCAAATTCTATTTATCTTCAGAATATCCACCTAGATAGGTAAAATATAAATGTTTAATTTATGGTGCTGTCATTTCATAAGTGTACCAAAGTTGACAGTACTGGAGAAACACAAGTCTGGAGCAGAAGAGCAAGAAGGAAAAATAAAGATTGATTGCTTAAACCAAAGTTAGAGTTATGAGGTTAAAAAGAGAATAATGAAGCATGACAAGAACCACACGATGAGAAAAAGGTTTCATGGTAAGTTTTCAAAATATTCCAAAAGTGATATTGTCATTTCTTGTCATATTTCATTCCTAAATTTACACCATTAATTTATATTTAACCTGGAATAAGAATACATTTAACCTTTTGATGTGTGACTGGGGCAGACATGGAAAGTCAGGTCACACCTTTTACTGCCCCCAGCTCTGTGGAGATCATCAGCACCAACAATTCCATGTGTAGAGGGAAATCACAGGATCCTGGTGCTGCTCAGAACAGTTCTGATGCATAAATTCTCAGAGGAAAAGCAGCTTAATCCTGATTTACAACTCTCTATCAATATGCTTCTCATTTACACCTGTATCGAAATTAATCACAATCTATATTTTTAGAAACCACTTTGCTTGAGAGCCAAAAAAACCCCACCCTGATAAAAGGCACTCCTTGCACAAGTGCTGCCACATGAAAAACCCATCATGGACAGGAAATGAAATAACGAGAGGGACAGAGGGACATAACAGCTGTCAGGATGGACTTGGTATCTCCATAACTGTTAGTCCATTCCAGTGGCAATTAAGCCACCATCACTGATATCATTTAGAGCCTCTGGACTACTTAAGTCCGTCTCAGATTTACAGAGACAGCCCAGCATTGTCATATATTAAAGTAGATTCAGGTTAACCTCTGTATCATCTTTCTGATTTTTGACTGCAACAGAGTTTAAAACACGATCTCAGTGGTTCTGAGATGCTTTGGAAATCAGCCAGGTGCCACTGAATTAAATGGGAGCGGTGCACTTGGACACATTTCCACAGAGGCACTCAGGGAGCTGTACAAAATATGTTTGGAATGGAAACAAGGTGCCCAAATGCCTTGTATAACTCAGCTGGAGGCATCTTTGAAAGCTGTGGGCTCCCAACTGCATCAAAGCAGTCAGGCGGAATTCACTGGCTGGTGAACAACATCCACACCTTAGACACGGGGTGTTATTTCAAATTTCGTATCTCTGTCAGGGGCATTGGGACGGGGGGACCTTCAGGTGACCTGGGCCAGATTCAGCAGTGTTTGCACCCGGAGTGTGGAGCTGGAGAAGGGGAGAGGGGTGGGGACACTGAACCCTCCTGGTGAGTCCCAAGGACAGAGCCCCTCTCCTGCTCCATCCCCGGGCAGCACTCTCCACCTCCCTCACTCCCATCCCCAGGTTTAATGGCTTCACATGACCAATGTTTCAACAGGAAAAAAGGAGCTTCTGGGAAATAAACAAGTGGAGATCTACAGCGGATTGTCTTGAGCGAGATAAATTTCATTGAGTTTAGCAGAATTACAGCACTGCAGAGACCAAGGGAATATATTCAAATGTACTGCAGGTTATGTTATAAAAGCTGGATTTAAAATTCTTCAGAGATGAAGCTGTTCCTACTTAGTGAATAGCAGCTGCTCTAAATTAATCTATATTGATTAAATTTCCTCTTGCTTCACAAAAAAAAAAAAAAAAAGCTTTTAATTTAGGACATCACTGCAACATCTCAATTGAAACAATTGCAAGATGAAAGCAACCACATGATGTCAGCAAATATTATCACCTCCCTAAATCACACTGAAATTAATCTTCTAGAAACCCAAATGTTCTCTCTCCATCACTTCCTCTGGTGGGTCTTGATATTCTCTGATCTATGTCTCCAAAGCCAAGTCTATGATATTCTCTGATCTATGTCTCCAAAGTCAAGTCTATTTTCAGTTTTGGCACAGTATCCCTGTGATACACAGCCCTTCCAGTCCACTTTTCATCTTCCCCATTTCCCTGCCCTTCCTCTGCTGGCTTTTTGCGAGGCTCCGAAGAACGCGCGGGGTGAGTTGTGCCCGTCGTAAATAAGGAACTGGATTATCCAGGATACAGTCACAGAGCACACTGCAGGTGAGTGATGGATGTTCCTGCACACCCTCCGAGCTGGAAATGGCTCTGACAGGCTCCAGAGCCTGAGCCGGGGCTGCTGAATCGGAGCTGACACCGCCACACGCTCAGCAGGAAGGGATTCTGTGCATCTCCAGGCTGAGCTGCTGCACAAAACACCCAGGAAAACCACCCTAAGAGTAATTTATCCTAGTTTTAGAAGTTGTTTTAACAACTCCAACAAAAAAATGTGTCAGCACAGACATTATTTTCGCTGTACTCCAACGGAAAGCTAACAGGTAGTTGCTTATATAGTCAAATATAATTTATTCTTTTGGTGGCTTCAAAAAGGTGTTTTGGGCTTATTATGTTTGATGTTTAAAGAGATCTTCTCACCTGAGTAAAGGAAAGGGGATTTGGCTGCTCATTTCTCAGGCCCTCAGAATGGTCTTGCAGCAGGAAGAGCCTTCATCCTACAAAACTGAGATGTTTTCATCTGGAACTGAATTATCCTCTTTTTATAGTCACATTCGTATGCTTTTATTTACACATAAAATAGCACTTTGAAATTAAAGATGTTGATTATTCTCGTTTTACATTCAGATGTTCTCAATGTTTTATTTTGCAGCATCTTGGGTGAGTTGCTGTATATATTCTAAATGTGAAATAAATAAACGGGCAGACTTGCAGAATTTTCTTTTTATTGCTTTTTGCTTTTATTTGTTGGTATTTTGTTGTGTATAATTCTGGATATCTGACACCAAACTGTACTTGATGTCTCTTTGAAGCTTTAATTGTCAGCTTTTTTTCCCCTCCAGTTTTTCTGTACTTCATGTAGAGTTCATTTTTCTAAACCAGTAACTCCCACTTGCTGAATTTAATATTGTTTTCTAGAAACATAAAATCATGTCCCAGTTACCCCCTTCCAACAATATACAGTGCTATTTTCCTATCATCTGCAATAAAACAGTGAGAGATAACACATAAATAACTATATTAACACTAAACACTTTCATTAAGTGCCTCATTCTGAAAATGTGTTACAGCTGGCCACTTATCCTTGGCTGGAAATCAAATAATGCAGGACCAGCAGCAAATAAATGCTGACTCTGATAGGATACTTGGATAAATTATTCCAGGCTAATTTCTGGACTATTTACATGACTGAGATGAGTGAGACAAATTCCCCACTCACTGAGCTCAGCCTTGGTGGAACCAAAGCCTCATTTCTGGGGTCAGGTGACAGTGCAGAGTGTTAACAATATGATGGAAAATGGCACAATTGGTGCAGAATTGAATGGTCAAGCAGGACAAGAGCAGCAGTTTTTGCCTGTCCTGGGACACTGACAGGTCTGTAGTACACAATGCAGGGATCACTTTCCTCGGAGCTGAATTTCTCCCTGAAACCAAGAGCTGACCACAGCTCCTTCCTGTCAGTCCTGCACTGTCCCTTGGGCTGCTGGAGCAGCAGTGGGAACAGCTCCACAACTTGTAACTTATTCACCTCAGACTTCACAGCTCAGGGCACTATTTTGGTTTGAAAACTCAGAAAGCTTCACAATGATTTTCCAGTTTAAGGGACTAACAGTCAAATAAGAATGTTTAAAGAGGGGGATAAATTCCAGAGAGACAGGTGGAGGAAAAAAAATTATCTAGAGGCTTCCAAGCCTGTATTGTAATATTTAGTTTGCTTATTTCTGACTTAGTTTGCAGGTACAATACAGTCAACACTGTTCTCATATCACTATTTTTAACCAGTGCTTTTTCTAATCCCAATTTGATTTTTTTTTCTATTGACGCCGTTCTATGTTGTCATTTCTGCCTTTCAGATAATACCACTGTCGTTCCTTCTTGGCCTACTTATTAGTCAAACTGAGGAATTTATTAATTACTTCTTTGTTCTTTCAGAAGGAGACATAGTTCCAACTTTGGAGAGGGCCCTAAACTCTGAACCTGAGGCATCAGAGACAGGATAATTCTCACATTTTAGCCTTTGTGCACTACATAGTGCCATCTGATTGATGTTTCCGTGGGTCTAGGTTTATTTATAACTTTCATGTAGTGCATAATTAGCAAGTTAAGGCCTCATTTTTTATTCATCTTACTCTAATTTTAGTGTGATTTATTTCATTGGCATCAATGGTGTTACTTCCTCACATATCAATATTAGACTCTGTATTATTAACACATATATAAATATTGCAAGGGTTATTTAATGCTTCGATTTCAGATATGTGCTTCTCATTTGCATGAGAGGAAAATCACTCCTTAAGTGTTTTCAGCATCTCTGTTTTTATTGCTTTAAGGTGAAAAGATTTGTGTTTGTGAGTTTATTTCTCTCATTAGAATGATCACTTGGTATTAAAGAAAAAAAAAAACCAACCACCTCAAAACTGTATTTCTTAATGTGATGAATTCACATAAACAATTTGTTTCATTAGGCATACCTGTTACTAGATCACTGGAGATATTAAAGCATCTAAATCAATTTCTTAAGCATTCCACATCGCATCCTCTTTCAAAGGTTGGTGCTGCACTAAATGAACAATCTGAGAGCACAAAGCTGAGGGGTAAATCCTAATAACTCACAAATGCTCCTGCTCTGTGCTGCTCCATCAGTTTGAGTCTCCAGGGCTGTGGCATTTTATTTTCTGATTGCCTTTATTTACTGTATCTTTTCAGATAGGTAATCAGGGCAGGTCTGCTGCTTACAACAAAAAGCTTTATCAATGTTTTGTATAGAAATTCTACCCTAAGAATAACAGCATATAAATAGGCTTTTAATCTCTGCTGTGATGTTTGTACACACTTATCTTTCTTTTCTTTCATACCCCTAATTAGTTGCAGTTATCTTACTTTCAGTAAGTAGATGAGTGATAATTATAAAAATTCACAGCCTGATCCTAATCTAACATTTGTCAGTTTTACACCAGGTTACATCACTGACATTCCCAGCATTAATTCAGGAGTCCCAAATCAGGAATTTACTGCTCAATCTCCATCACAACCTCAACTCCCATATTTAAAAAAATTGCAGATATTTCTTTGAGCTAAAGAGATGAGAAATCATCTTCCCTGGTTTAGAATAACATCATTGCTCGGTTTGTTGCTTGTTATTAGTTATGCTGAGTGTAATTAATGAGCTTTCAGTGTGTTCGGGAGAAGATCCCCTCTGTGATGTCTGTTCCTGTAAATTATCCAGTGCCAGGAAAAGCTGGCCAGCCTTGGGGTCAAGGGGCATGGCCTGCTCATAAAAATCCTTCTCCCTATGCATGATCATATTCAAACTGCTTTTTGGGATCAACCTCTGGCCTGTGCTAATTCACCAAATTGTTCACAGGAGGGTTTTTTTGAGACCTGTTGGAGCAGACAGTTCCAGCCAGCTGAACCTGGCGTGGCAGCTTGGTTTGTCAACGTGGATAGGAGCTGCAAACCAGAAATGTGGGTGCAAAACCTCGATGGGAGCCACAGAAAGTCACAAATAGCCTATAAAATACATAAATGAAATTCACTGAGTTCATTCTAGTCCAGCCCTAAGGATGATACAGTTACTTGTATTTTCCAGAAAATTGAGAGCTTCCATTTTTATTTGTTCCTTCTCACCCCACGCTTGTCCCTGTGCAGCTAAAATGTCTTTGGCATTCTGAATATCCTTGTATAAAGTAACAAAAAGTCAAAAATAGATCCAAAGTCACTTCTTTCTCACGGGGAACCTCGTGCATTAAGACCTATAGAGGATATTGAAAAAAGTTGCTTGATTTGCAAGGTCCCGTCTCTTTTCTTATCAATTTTGGTTTATGCAGATATTTTTCAAGGCCCTTGTCACATCCTTTTGGGGAGAGGCAGGCAAAGGAAGGGGATGGGCAGGTCCCACGGTTCTGCTTCTGAGATCTACTTGTCAAATTTCACTCTGGGATTGTGCCTTCCAGCTCTGCATTTTTGCTTTGTACTCCTTCAGACACCACTCTGTCTTCTGTCTGCAAAATTCAAACCTCCTGTTTAAAAAAAAATAAGAAAAGGAAAAAGAAAGAAAGAAAAGAAATCAGGTTCCCATTTTCCTCCCACCAGCACTGATTTAGCATGTCATGAAGGATTATTTTTTCTCACCTTTGGAAGAAGGCTGAATGACCAGAGATGAAGAAAAAGTCATTAATTCTTAAAGGCCAATCACCCTCTGGCAATTCCATCATTTATTGCCCTTCCTTATTTCTCTCTATTCCCTCTTTGTGTGGTTCCCTCTCTTGCTTTTTAAACTCTTTTCCTGACCATTGTTTGGGTTTAAAACAAAACAAAACAAAGCAAAACAAGACAAACCCAACATGCTCATACAAAGGCTCTCTGGCTTCTGTAAAATACAAATCTGTGGTTTATGCAGACTAAAATCATAGAAATTCTGTTATGTAACAGAGCTCTTAGAGCACTTAGAGGAAATCGAGTTTTGCAGCAGTGCTGTCAGTGGAAGTGCTGCTGCTTTTCTCTGGTGTTTGAACCACAGCAAGGAAGTGAGCAGCCCAAAACCTGACACTCCTTAAACATCCGTCTCCAGCCTTTCCTTCAGGAACGGCATCACCTGGTTTGGTGCCCCAGGTCCTGTAAGCCACATTCTCCATGGAAGGGCATCACTGCTCCATAAAAGTGCTGGGGAAGGGGGGCACAGGGGCTGTGCCCTGGCAGGGCCTGTCCCTCGCTGACGTGGGACAACTGGGGGTGCAGCTGCCAGGACCTGCCAGCCAGGTCTGCTCTGTGCCCCCACAGCCACAGAGGTGCTGGGTTAATGGCTGGACTCAATGGCCTCAGAGACCTTTTCCAAATTTAATTCTATTTAATTCTAATAATGCTCTGATTACCCTGTGCTAATAAGGTCACTAATTAGCTAAAGATTCCCATTTATGCTAATCCAGAAGGACAGAGTTATTCTTCTCCCACTCTTCTTTCTATCACTGCTGTCATTAATTAATTAATTAATCCCAGGATTGGCATGCTCTTGATTTAGATAAACCAGGGAAGCCTCTTCAACTTTCTTCCTCGTTCCCTCCACAGCAGAGATTATGGGATTGAAAGTCTGTATTCCTCAACATTTTGATCCTAAGCAGAGCTGGAATGTCACGGGGCCCCAGCAGAGCAGAATTCGTGGTTTCAGATGGGTGTTCACAGCATTGCTTTATCACTGTCTTGCAAGGCTCCAACACGGCCACGGGTTCTGGGATTAAGTGGTGACAACACATTTCTTCTTGTTTTTGAACCATTGTTTTGAACTTTCTTTAGCCCAGCACAAACTCTGGGGGCTGTGGGGTTTTTCCATCAGGGGGCTCCTCAGCTTCCAAGGGGTTTGTGTCCCACATTTGTGGTTCCACCTGCTGTGGGAGCAGTTTGTGCCCTACAGTGGGAAGGCAGAGGGATATTTGTAATGTTCTGAGCAAGAACTGGCTCCTGATCAGACACAGCTCCTGCTCATTCCCCTCTGGACACGGCAGCAGCTCCAGGCCTGGAGCAAGTCAGAGCCATTTCCAGGGCAATCCTGCACTTCCTGCTTTCTGAAGGAATAAAGACCTCAAATCTCTCCCTGCTCTGATGAAATGCACACAACCAGGCAATTACAACACTGGGTTAAACAACCCACTAAAGGCAGTTTTTATTCTTAAGCAAATCTTAAGCCGATACTGAAAGGGAATTAAATATTTTCTTTACCAGAATTCCATTTGACAATTTTCCCCCATCATTTACCATAAGACAGTTCAAGTGTGCTAACTCGATTTATATTTTTACTTTAGGATCTTCTAATTATTTTTTCTCTATTGCCAATTTATAAACTTTTTCTCTATTGCCAATTTATAAACTTTTTATTAACCACTCACTCCCAACTCATATTTAGTACTGAAAACACTTGAAAAGGACTCTTCAGGTGTTAAATAAGTTACTGCAATATAAAAAAAAATATTTACTAGCAAAATATTTAGTGGTTTGAACTCCCCCTGTTACCCACTAACCACTACAGGTTTAAGAATTCAGAATAATAACTACAATATTCCCGTATCCTACTTTTTGATAATAAGGAATTCAGTCCATATCAGCTCTCTGACAGAGCACATGCAAATCTATCATAACTGAAAAACTCCTCATTTGTTCAACCTCTCAGGTGAACAAGAAGCTTTGTAAAACCTTTCTCTAATTGTTATTGTTTAATCTGTTAAAACTGCTGTGTCAAGGTACTTTTTCCCCCAATAATAAGAAATTTTGATACCCTGGCTACTTCTCAGTGGATCAGCTTTAAACGCTTGGTATTTCTTCTGTTATTAATTTCTGAAACAGGAGGGACTATTAATTATGCATTCATTTTATATCAGCATATGCATTTAACACTATTTTTTTGGTAAAAAAGCAAAAACTGGCAGACAAATAACTCATAAATGACACTAATGAGCGCTGGGAGATGGAGCGGAAAGGTTTCAAATGTGTCCCATTATTTAGCAGGATAATTAAGAGCACAGCTCTGCCATGGCATTTTATTACAGAAATAGATAAGATCCCATCTTATTGCAAGCAGGTGTTGTAATGAAGCAAAATGAGGTCATTTTTATGATGTTCTTCTGGTTCAAAAAAAGATTGTAAATTTATGTTATGCTCCCCTAGATCTGCACAAGTAACCACGCAGATCTGTGGAAACAAAGGGAACAACAAAATAAATGTGTAAAACCACTTGGATCAGGTGACTCCCCAGAAGAAAAAAAACCACATTTGTTCTCCCTAAGTCTTATAAAGACAGTTTGGTGTCTCACAGATAATGGTTGGTGTAGCTCATTTCAAATGGAACTTACTGTACACAAATGGCACCACAATTCCCTATAAACTACACATCACAGCAGATTATTTACATTCAAAAGAGGCTTTCTGCTCTTGGGATTCCTTAGGAAGGTGGAATCCTCCACTAGCATTGCCACTAAATTTTTCTAATACATCTAATGTAATTTTATGCTTTTAGCATTACTATTTAATATCAAGTGTTACAAAATACAGATAACCCCATGTTAATCTACAAAAGATCTGGCATGGAGCCACTCAATATTTACAATGGTGTAATTGCAGGAAGATTTTGGGCTAATGGCCACTGATTACAAACTTTAAGCATGCATTCAAAACTCAAAATGTAGAAAAATATAATATTTGATTACCCAGAGTACAACTGTGCTTCTTTCATCTATCATCGTAGAAAATCTACATGATACTCTAGTGAAATGGAGAAGTTGAATTTTTTGGAAGTTGGGTCTTTCTATTTTAAGATGAAGATAAAAAGACACTTCAGGTTAAAATAAATGAATATAGATATGAAAGAACGCAACTTCTGACTTTTAAAATCTTGAAGAAAGTTGTCCAGGAAAAGGAAAGCCTCTGTGTCTAGAAAATTCTCCAGTTGTTTTTATACAAATAAGCAGCACTTTCGTGTGCCACGGAGATGCTAAACATCTTCTTTCCCAGGCAGCCACTATCATCCCTAAGAACAGACTGAAGTTTCGAGGTCATTCTCAGCAATTAAACAAAAATAAGCCTGTCTCACCTGGAGACACTAAACAAGGTCCAGGAGATTTGTGCCAACAGTTTGGGCTCAAACGAAACAGAAACACAAATGGAATCATCTCACCCCAGCTCTGTGGAGTGAGAGCGCTTTGAACCCTGGTGGTGGCGACAATTTTACAAACCCTTTTGAGAAAGCAGAACCCGTTCCTGTTATCAATTTATGGGGTTTGTGGTTTTCCACTTCTGTGCCTAATTCCCCAGGGTCAGTAACTGTTGATGGACAGTGAGAGAGATTGTGTGGGGTACCAAAATCAGAAATTACTGCACCAGTGGCTGGATAGCATCAAACCCCAGAGAACTTTCTGGACCTGCCAAGCACAAATTCATAGGTTCCTTATAGTTTCCTCCTTTTTCTATTTTCCTTTATGCACAGAGTGTGGGATTCGTTACACTTGAAATCTGAGGAAGTTAGGTGGTGAGATGAAAAAAGGAGCGAGATACAGAATGAAAGCAGTGTGGAAATTGAAATTTAAAGCATAGCTAATGTCATTTGGCTGATTTTGCTGCAAACCTATGGGGGAAAGGCAAAAAAGAGTAAAGTTCTGCAATATGTAAGAAACTGCTTCTCGAGATCGTCTTGATTTTCTACTCCCCTGCATGGTGAACGCTCTGTAGTTGAAAGAGCTTGAAATTAATCATCTTTATATGGAGATTAAAGAAGAAGTGATGAAGTGTGATAACCTACAACTTCTTCTGCTTCTTTTAATAGTGGGGGAAATCTCTGGTACAAAGGCTGCAGGGATGGGGGGAAGTTCCAGTGGCTCAAACACTTCCCCTTTCATCTGCATTTCAAACAGATATTCTGGTGTCACATTTGCCCACTTCTTCCTCTTACACTCGCTGTAAATTATTGTTTCTGAATGTCAGCTTCATTTTTATTAATGTTCTACAGGAAAACCTGCCAGTGGCTTGATTGTCTCAGACGTGGAACAGAGCTGGCTCTGAATTGGGATGGAAAAGGCACAATGATTTTGTTAAGTATGAAAAAGTTTCAGTCATTTTGAAATCATTTTACACTTTCTGCCTCTTTACAGACTTAACTTCTCCAAGTCGTTTCAGCATGACAGGTGCTGGTCTAGGAGATATTGCAATAGAAGGATTTTAAACTTATTTCTCTTTTTTTGGAGCAGAGATTCACCTGCAGCCCATGGAGAGAGCTCAGAGGAGCAGTGATTTTCCTGCAGCCCATGGAGTTTATTCTGTCTGCGCTGGCAATTAGTTATTAGTAAATAATCTCCCATTTTTATCTCAGCCCTTGAACTTGTGATCTGTCCTTTTCTCTCCCCGTCCTGTTGAGGAGGAAAACTGGGAGCTGCCCAAGGTCAGTCTACCACAACTTTTTTTTCTTGACTGCCCTGGCAAACTTTTAATTTTGATAAATTCCCATTCCTTTTAAAACATAACCTTATTTTTTAAATGATAGATCCCAATGAACTCTTGTTTTCAGCTGTTTAGTGCTTGCAGATCCTCACACCATAAGGAGAAGCTCTTACCTGATGAAGCTGAGAGAACTCTTAACTCTGCTTTGTCACTCACTATACAAAGGAACAAATATCTGCTATTTACATCTTATGGAGATCATGAATACATGTGTTTAACACTCCAGATTTAGGGTGACTTTTGAAGAACTCTGCACCCTTAACTGTTATTACAATATAAATTCAGGATGCCACGCCATTTGAAAGCTTGAAATTGTAATAACTGAGGAGAAATTTTATTGTTTATTTGCAGTTAATTTCTTGCTTCATACTTTATTGCACACTGTCTCCTCTCTGTATCCATTAAACTTGTGAGCCACAGAGAAAATACCAATTTTTGTCTGTGGGGAATAAAATAGTCTAAAATTTTACACTTATTAAATTACCACATATCCTATGTGGTCATTTATTTTTAAAGTAATACTTAGCAATAATGACTTTGGGCTAATAAACACCTAATGAATCCCTGAATTAGAAAATTATCCAAATTATCCAGGCTTGGTAGTACAGTAAATTTGCTGAAGGGCATTAACTATTTAAAGCATCAAAACATAATAAAAAACTGACTGGTGGTTTCTGCAATCCCTATTTTTGATGAAAACTCCTTGCAGTAACACAAGTGCACTAAATTTTCTAACCTTCCTATAGGAAGAATACTGGGGTTCTGCATTAGCCAGGTTTGTGTAAATCACTGAGAATTATTTGCTACATAAGTTGCACTTTTTTTTCTTTGATTGTCAAAGAGTTTAACATTTGTTTTCTTACTTATAATTTGAATTCTTCCAGTTCTTCTATGATGAGGTCAAATGATACCAAAGTGGCAAGTCAGGCTGTGTATGATCCAAAATACTGAAACGTTAGGAAGATGTGGATAAATATGCACCTTACACACAAGGAGCACAAGGATGAAAACAATCTCATACTTCCATATACAGTAACTATTTTTAAATAAAAAAATACCCATTACAGAAACTTGAGGAAATCAGTCAGAACTGACTCCCACAGTTCCTTGGCATTAAGGCCCAACCCATTATCAGGTTTCTCAGCTGTGGCTCATTTCAAACTTCTTTTTCTCCACATCCTCCTTGCACATCATTGCCATTCCTGCAGCTGATTTATGCACTGAGCAGACACACTCCATCAGCTCAGATTAATTGCCCAGCTCCTGGGTGCTGTTAGAGGCAGATCCTGGCTCTGTGCTTGTTGGAGAGCCAGCTAAGGTTGGCACCCGACCCCACAGAGATTAAATCTCTGCACACATTTTATTCCATGGGCAGAGGAAGGGGAAGAGCACGCACACAAAACCTCAGGTGCTCAGCTCACAGAAGCAAATCAGAGTTTTCTTTGGTTTCAGTTTAATGAGATTTGGAATTCCTGGTCTGTGTGAACGGGGAGGAAGGGAATAACGGGAGGAATTTCTCGTGTTGCCTCTGGAATCTACACCAACAATGCAGAAATGCAGTTCTGAGCTCAGGGGGGCCCGTGGGCTCTCGGGGATGTTCTGCTGCATTAACCAGGTGTAGCAAGCCAATCACCTGATCTGTTACAGCAGTGCAAACCCTTTGTTCACAGCTATCAGTAGTGCTTTGCCAGATGGCACAGCTCTGTAAAAATAGATTGGTTTTTTTTTAAGCCACCCTGATTTCAATATCGAGTAACTCAACTCAGTAAGTTAATGAGAAGTTACAATAAAGACTGATGAACACGTTACCATTGCTGTAATCACCACACTTCATGGAAATTTTGCTTTTGAATGACTTCTCTGAAAGGTCTGTAAGAACCCTGTCAAGGTTCTTGAGGAAAATAATGTGACAGGAACAATCTATGGCTGATACAAATACCTGATTCAGTAACTCTGCAGATTGCTTTAGTAGGCATAGAACATATTTTGATGAATCTCTAAAGGTATTTCAGAAATATTCCCCAGTTATTGTAGTGGAAATGTCCTTTCAGCACACACGAGGTGTTAAAAAATCCAATATTTATCCAGTATTAGAAGACCTCACTTGATCAGTTTCTGGTTCCAAATGGAATTCTGAAATTGTGCTCATTTATATCCTTGTTATTTTTTTAATCCTTATTTTGCATTATTTTTCTCTACAGTTGGCAGAACTCTTGATGCACAAAAATGGCAAATAATGTGTTCTGTAATACTCTGTTTCTGCAATCCTCTGCTTCAGAGGCTCCTAGCTAGGTTTGGAGGATATAAGTGAGTGCCACCAATGGGTTAAAAGAGTGTTAGTGATGGAAGCAGCAGGAATATGTTTGAAAACATTGAATTTCATTCTTTGGCTTCCCTGTCACAAGGGTGACCGTCTGGAAGTGTTTTAGGCAAATTCATATTTTACTGCAACACCAACAGAACCTGCTGACATAGTTCAGTGTTTCTAACAGCTTTGAACTCTGTTCTTCTGTTTAGATTTCAGTACATTAACATCTTTGAGGTTAATGGATTTCCAAAATAAAATGCTAAAATTGCGATTTGGTCTTGTTCAGTCTGAGGTTGTTAATTCTGCCTTGAATTGCTCCATCTTCACTGATGTTCAAGAACAGAGCTGTTCTCTCCAAATAAACCCCTCACCACCCTAGTCCAAGGTGCCAGAAATTTAACATTTTACACACAACCCCCCCCCCCCCCCCA
>VZTJ01000523.1:541605-560340 GCA_013397795.1 Orthonyx spaldingii | reverse complement strand
AACCTTTTACCCACACCCCCCCCCCCCCCATATTTTCTCTCATTCTTTAAAGTTTTAGTATAATGGCTCTGTTTACTACAAATTTAATAAACTGCCTGATTTATTTTCCCTTCTGTTTCCATAGATATCGGATGTGATCTTTTACCTGCAGAATTCCCTCTGGAACACTCACAAGTCACCAGTTGAGAGTCTACACCACATGTCCTCGCTGTTGTTTCATTCTGTGTTATCCTCATGTGCATAAATTTGATAATTCCTTTCCCCACTCTGTCCTAAGGTTTCTCATTTTCCCTGTTTCTCAGGGGCTTCCTTCCCCTCGCTATCTTTAGGAAATCTGTTCAGTATTACACAAATAGATTTTTTGTGATTGCCACGATTACAAAACTCATTTTCCAGCTTGTACACGTTTCTTTAATATCCAGTATATTTGGGTCTTTTCCAGAATACTCAGTTTTTTCCCATATTTCCAGCAGTGGGAAAGGATTTGCTTGCAAATGCTCTTTTTCTCTAATTAGGCACTCCACACCTTCAATCTCTTGATTAGCAAGAACAGTTTCACTATCACCCCTTTCAATAAACCATTAAAAATTAAATATAAGCAACAAAATATAAATCTTTGCAATATTTACTCGTGAGGCAATAATCTTTTACTCTCTGCTCTCTATTTTTTTTAAATGGCCATCACACAGCACCTTAGGAAAAGGGTATGTATTTAATTGCATCATTTAATACATCTTGTAGAAACCAGGGTTTGGAAGAAAGCTGACAGCAAGAAGAGAATCACTTCAGATGACGGCAAAATGAGAAATTTTGCCAAAGTAACTGCAAGGACGTTTGAGAAGAAAATATGGCCAACATTATTTTTAAACACTGCATTTTTTTGGTGATTTGAGTAAGACAGAGTGTTTGGAAGATGGAGTTTTATGTGATCTCCTACTGGGAATAGTCCCATGCAAAGCTGCCCAGTGCTTTGTGAAGTGTATAAATAGGGTGACAAGTTACAGCTGAAATTAAGAGAGAAAATGTCAACTTAAGCTTAATGCTTTAAATCTCATTGCTTACAAGATTTTTGTGTGATACATCCAGAGCTGAGATCAACGGAAATTGAAAGTTCCCTCATTACAGAAGAGGAATTGCTCTTGTTATATCATTTCTCATTAAAATCCCGCCGAACTGGAGTGTGCATCCTTCCCAACTGTTTTGCCAGAATATTTACGACACCCCAGTCGAGCTGTGGTTATTGTTGTTTCTTGCCCATGACTTGTGTTGAGAATAAAAAATGAGATGTTTACACTCTCCCATGACTGTTTCTCTGGAATTCTGTTCAGTATTCAGTAGTTCCAAATGTGAATAAAAGAAGACAATTTGAGGGCGTTCGTAAAATTGCTGACGGTTCACCTGAAGTTTTACACATCAGGGCAGCGCAGTGTGCCAGAAGTGCCATCATACATGGATTTTCACCAGAAAAGCCCATGGAAACAGAAATGCTGCAGTCCCCAAGCCTGAAGAGCTGATCTCTTCTCCCATTTCCAACAGACGGGGGGATGGTGACACTGGGTCAACTTATATTTTTATATGTGCTAAAGAAGAGGGCTATAAGTGTGCCTGGGGCACTGCATGCAGACATTTTTATAAATTAAAAAGTCTCTAAGTACGAAGTGTTTATCAGTTCTTCCTGCCTGACAGCACAGACAGCACAATATTCTTTCTGGGATTCGCTAAATGAATTTTCTCACCTTCTCTGTTGCTAAAATAAACTGCTCTTTACACCTACTACACATTTTCCACTCCGAAATAGTTTCTCGCTGCCCCTGCTTGCTGTGGTTCTCTCCCAGCCTGAAGTCAGGCCCTTTCCTCACACCCCCTGCTCTTTGGGATTGTTGTTTCACCGAGCATGGGGCATCACCATCCCCTGGAGTTTGAAATTCCACCTTTAATTGGCCTCGATTCCAACATTTCCTGCCATTAGGACAGAGAATGTCCCTGTTCATGTTACCATCACTTCCTAATGGCTCGGACCTGCTGCCTCCCAGTCTGTCAGCATTTGCTGCAGTCAGGAGTAAAATCTGTCTGCCCTCCCTCTCACCCCTGGTAAATCAGGAGTAGCACAGGCTCAGGAACTCAGCCACACAGAGATCACTGACAGAAATCAGCAACAATCACCTTTCATGGCCATATTTACCCATAACATTCACTCAAACATTTCACAGGAATATTTACCCATAACATTCTGGTCCCTTGAGCTGCTCCGTGGTGCCTGAGCTCAGATCCTTGCAGAGGAATGTGCTGAGATTGCCCTGGATTAAGGGCTGGACGATGGCACACAGAAGGTTTAATGCCTGAAGAAACAGAAGGGATGAGACTTTACTGCACTGCAAGCTTAGAAATTGGGAAGTACTACTGAACAAAACAAACCAACCCCCATAGTCCTCAATTCATCAATATCAGGACAAAAATGTAAATCAAATCCAACTGGGATCTGTGTTTTCTCTTATTTATTACAAATATAGAAATTCACAATTGGTTTACAGGTAGTTTCCTGCTGTGTTGGATCATTCCTATCTTCTACCCTTCTACTCAGTTATTTTTAAAAGTCCCAGAGAGTCTCCAGAACATGAGATAGATTTGTGCAATATCCTTCACTTGTAGGCAGTCTTAGCTGAAAGAAAAGGTTTAATAAACTAATGATAGGTCAGGAAGCAGACATTGAAGTAGACAAAGATATAAGGAAGTTAAACTAAATTTTGCTGCCAAAGACAACATAAAATGTAACTGGGTTTTGAAAGGTTTCACCCCGTGGCTCAGCCCAGATTTTCAATCAATAGTGTGAAGAGAAACATTTAGAATATCTTATTTATAATCTGTTTCTCGTTTTTTCCCCCAAACTGTACTCAAACAGTATCTATAACTTCCTCTAAAAACCAGAAATTTTTTGTGATTTTCGGCACCCCAAGTTCTAGCTGAGGTCTGAAAGATCTCACAGTTGCACCAGTCCCCTGGATATCATGACAAACTTTTTTTGGTGATTTGAAAATCTATGCTATGAATGAAATTTTTAATGTAATACACTGAATCTTAAAACTGAAACCTTAATATAGAATTGTTCCGAGTTCCATACTATGTTCCTTTCTTGGCACTGGCTACCTAATTCTAAAAGTGATTTCTGGATAAGCATAGAATCAACTTTTAGATATCCTGTATAAATGTGTGTTTCATTTATTTACAGACACAACTCGTACTTTTTTTTTTTTAAAGACAGCAAAAACTAAAAAGCCATTGCACAAATATCTTAGGGAAGACCAGAGTGCAAGAAAGTGCTTTATTTTGTTCTCATTTTACACAGAAATATAAAGAGCTGAAAACTGTTTGAATAAACTGGGTTTCAGACACTTATACATGAAACCAGCATGAATTAATTCTTCAAAGATATTTTCATGAGTAATAAATACAAAACATTTTATTACTCAGTTCTGCCTTTTTCAAGCTCTATCATTGTGTGATAGGTGGTTCAGGAAAGAATTTTATCCTCTTAACATTCTACATGTTTTTCTAAGACCAAATTTTAGAGAGAAAGTATTTAAGAAAATTTCAGAACACCAAGCAAACTCCTGTGGATAAAATTATTGTTGAAATTATATTTCCATCTTGACCATGTAAGGACAGAAACTATTATTGGTCAAAATATTGTATTGAGTTTCAATGGGAAGAGTCTATTTAGAGCAGAACAACATAAAAGTTTTGAAGCAAATGGAATTTTTCAAACTCTCTCTGCGTTTCAATACTCACCTTATTAAATCTCACGTTAAGAGTTCAATTTCAGTAAATCTATTTTTTTTAATATAATTAAAAGCAGTAGCTTTAATGGAAACTAATTTGAATTTCTAAAAATAACTGTTTCCATGAAATGACTATCAATCAATCAGTCCCTTGGAGATAAGAGCCCTACTTTGTCCTGATAGCATTTCTGGGTCTGTGGTATCCTCGGCTGACTGACTTTGTTTCCTTAAAGAGCTGCTGGTCAATGATGGAAAAAACCTTTGAAAACCAATACTTTCAGTATTTTGGCATCTTCAAAAGGTACCATGTTCAAATAGTCGTTTTCTCTTGCCTGATTTTATTCATAAACATATTTACACGAAGGCACTAAAGCCCTGACACAATGGTCTGCTCCATAAATTATTAACATTCCATTGGCATCTCCTGTTGTGAAAGATCACAAATAACCTAATTCCTCTGAAAATCATAAAATGGAATCTTTGCAGATAAAGTCTGGGTACAATATGCAAACAAAACCTGGGCTCTGCACCTGCCATAACAAATTATTGAATTTGTCTTTGCTGTTACAGATTCCTGTGGAATGGAAGGAGGTTATCCTCGTTTTATTTAGACACCAATGATTAATTTGCACAAAAGCACCTATAAGTCACAGCTGGCCAGTCTGATGGTGAGGGCATTGGAAGAGTTCATGAAGTGATCCTCAGAAAGAGCTTAACCAGGCAGGAAAATCCACCAGGATGTCCAGGGTACAAGAGAGAACCTCCCCTCTTCCCCAGAGAAGTGAGCAGGGCATTGCCAGGGTTTCAGCTCTCCCCTTACAGCCGCAGGTTTGTTTGTGATAGCTACTGCTGTAAATGGAGCACATCTCACTGATATTCATACCTGAAAAATTAATGGAAGTTTAAAAAAATTAAAGGAGGAAACCTTCCTTTCAGACTTTTTTTGGACCTGGCTATTAATTACCTGCTTGAGGTAAGTGGAATTCACATTACTGTCTTCATTTCACTGTTTAAGTTTCAGGAGAGGGAAGAGTTTGACCCTGTCTGGGGCAAAAGGGTTCGACCTCAGTGAGTAATTTGATATTTTACAGCACGATTTACACAGGGTGACGTCTAAGGCAAATCAAAATGGTGATTTCATACCCAAATGGACCGAGAAAAGCTTAGGAGAGAGTCACAGACTGAGCTATAAAACTGAGACATTCACTTTATAGGTGGGACCTGAGTTAGGTGAGTGTCTGGCTGATCCACCCCTGTGTCCCTGAGTGTGGGACAGAGACACCAAGGGCACCTTGGAGCAAAGCCAGGCTCCAGCTCCATTTCAGAATGGTGATAACAAAGATTTCCTGCAACTGCCTAAACCCCTCTTGTGTTAAAAGTCTTCTCAAAATCACATTAAGGGTCCTCACAATGTAAGATTCTCCCACCAGATGACATTAGATGTGCTTAACTGTATCTCCCCTATTTGTCTGTATCAGAGGCAGCTCTGCAAAAAAACCCAAAACCAACCAACCAACCAACCAAACCCCAAAACCACCAAAAACTTAAAACAAAAACGAAACCAAAAAAAACCCCAAAACAACCAAAAAGATCTGTACAGAGGGTAGTTTTGCTTCTTAAATTCAACTTCTGGGCATCGTCCTTGGTGAATCCAAATAAATTGTCGTTGAATTTCTCTGAAGTAAAAAAAATAAAAGGAGAATAATCAGACACAGCTAGAGATGGAATGCTGTACATTAATGCTGTAATCGCAACAGTTATTGAAGTTTCTTAGCACTGGAGTCAGTCTGCTCCATCCTTTTGTAAGTGGGTAGTAACTATGTCTTGCTACAGACAAGACTATTATGTTTCAAATGCACAATATTTATTCTAATCAACATCAGCAGCCACACATTATTAAAGTGTTCCAGATTTAAACTGAATTAATTTGCTTAAAGCATCTTTTCCAAACAAAATATGGTTAAAATGAGTATTTGGCTTTGGGCTCTGTGTTTGGAAGGCTGCCAGAGACAGTAAAAAGGATTGCAGAATTTTCCATTTCATTTCCTTACCTCTAATCAGTATTTAAGGCCAGCTTCAAAATAAGGCATGAGATTTTGAGGGAAACTAATTTACTTTTATTTTTTAATTATGTTAAATCAAGGGCATACCTATTATTTCAGGTTTTCAAATGGTCTTTAGGGTCATTAAATGGTTTAATTACAAGACTGGATTGCTGAGGCCACACTTGACTAAGAACAGACGCGTTTGGCGTGAGGAGAAGTTGTGGCTTTATGACCTGTAAGAGCTCAGATGGGATAAAACCCAGCACAGCTCAGCTGAGAGCAGCTCTGGGGCCTGAACACACCTCAGCAGATGCTCCAGAAGCACAAACCCACAGGGACCATCTCCAAGATCCCACCCCAAATCTCTGGGAAGCCTGACTGGATCAGGTCTCCGATGTCCAAAGCTTACTTTTGTGAAGAAAGATTATCTCTGCTTGCTGAAGAATTTCCACCTGGTTTGGACCAAACTGTCTCTCGTTACTCAGAGGTCGAATGCTTCATTATATTCCTTATTTTTCCCCTGATCCTGCGAAAGTTCAGAGCGTTCCTCCCCACACACTCATGGCTGCTCTGCAGCTCTTTTGTTTTCTGCACAAGAAGCTCCAGAGATATCAGTCCAGACAATTCACACAATCTACACACATTAAAAGCCAAATGAGGCCATAAATAATGCATGTAACACTAACTACCCCGTGCTTGGATGTGTGTATCTTGTAAGATCTGCTGCTGCATTTCACATACAAATGTGCATCAGCCAGTTTTACGGGACAAATTGGGATGTATTCCTGATGGCATCTCCAAGAGCATTATCAAACTCCCGCTTATTGTAATGAGATTCAGCTTGAGAAAAAGGAGAAGAATAAAAGAAAAACCGTGTTCCTGGCAGTTACATTTATTAGAATCATCTCTGCTCCTATCTCTGGTGACTAAACACCTCATGCAGTTGTTTTGCATAATGCCAGCAAGATTCTAATAATAATAATATTAATTTAGTCACGTTAAGTAGCATACTTCTGGTTCTATAATAATCAGGCAGTATCAGATGTTAGGTGTTAAATCTGGGTAAATTGTAATGTAACAGCAATATTAGCTGTTACTGTCATGTGTGGAATAAGGTTTGGTTCATTACGACACTGCCGCGAGTAAAAAGATGTCAGATTCTTGTTTTAAAGGAAAAAAAAGCTTCAGAATAAATTTGTTACCTGATGTTGCAGTCAACAGCTGTGAAGGGACAGAGAATCCCAACGTTTTACTCATAAAGCAACCAAGTTTACACAAAGAGTAGAACAAAAAATTCCTTCTTGGTGGTGCTCTCCTAAATTCTTCTCTGTCAGGAGAACTGTTCTCTCGCTTTCTCTGCCTGTCTTTTCCTAAAGACACAAGGAATGAGAAATGGCAGGGAAACTGAAGGGAAATTTGTCTTCATTTTATGTGCGCTGTGTGCTGGTGGCTCGGTGAGACCCTGACAGGCGCCACCAGAGCCAACTCCCAACAACCTTCACCCGCTGCCTTCTACTCATTCAGCTCTCACGAGTGTAAAATACCTGCACAGGGCAGCTCTGCTGGGTGATTAAATCCAAACTGAGGCAATAAAGTAAAGGAAATGTATTGATGCTGAAGGGAAAAGATTAGGCATGAGACAAAGTCTGGCAAGTGAAGAACTCATCCTGGGTAAAAGTATCTTATGCGGTATCTGATGGGCTTCTGTTAGATCAAGGAAAAAAAGATCAAGGAAGATTTGGCTTCTGAAAGTAATTTGGTTGATCTGTGTGGGATTTCGGAATGGAGCAGGGAAACGGCAGATTTGCTGCTTTAACACACAGAGTTAGGTAAGGTACAGAGCTAGAGGAAGGTAAGAGTGAATGAGTTCCATAAGTACATCTTTCTCTTAGATTTTCAACCCCATTGTTTGGTTGGTTTTTGGGGTTTTTTTTGGTAAGTATTCAATACCCAGTAATCAATCCAACACACACAGTGAAATGGTCATACTAAAAAACCAGACAAGAGATCTCTCTCCTGATTTACAGGATACTACAAAAAAATCATTTTTTCTTCTGTAATAATACGTTATTCACCTGCAGGGAAAATGTCCTCACATAATCAAAGCCACTGAGTGATGAACACCAGTAAATGTGCATTTCCTAGGGACAAGATCTCACATGTCTTTTCCCTGGCCTCTCCTGGTAATAGCAAGAACTCCATGTACTTGAACAAAGCTGAAATGAGACTATTTCCAGGAGATAATTAGTTGCCCTGTATTACTTTTAGGAGATCATTAGAGACCTTTAATATCCTCAAGAACAAAAATGCAGTGAATTCTCTCTAAGGAAAACCCACAATGTTCCCAAGTAGTGTTTGCTGTGGTAGAATATCTAATCCACCTTTTTTCAGCAATTAAAAGGTGGATGGAGCTTTGCAAATCACAAATTCGGGGAGTTTCTGTGGTCTGGCAGACTCCTGTGATAACTTCCAGATCATTTACCCACTTCAGATTTAAATAAAATATGAGTTACAACCAAACACCTGAGCACACACTGAACTTATTCTACCAAAATGAGAACCAAGAAGGTCTTTTGGAGATGTAGGTCTCACTGCACAGTTACAAACATGTAGTTACAGAATATTATTTATATAGTTCAGTGAATTTTTTACTATAAGGTAAAAGGCTATTAAGAAATACAGATAGGTGGAGGATTTAAACTCACTGGACTCTTATCTTTCAGAGTCCAAAATTTCTTGGTGGAAACACCATTCTTCTTGCTTTCAGGGGAAAAAAATCCTTCTTTACTATTTAAAAAAGGTAGCCAAAAATAAAGTAGCCAAGTTTTTTCATCTAAAATTATCGAATAAGGTAGCTAAAAAGAGATGGGAAATGGGAGAGAAAAAAACCCCAAACTACTAAATGGATAAATTCTGCCCCCTAGAAAAGTTAGAAGGAATAAATTAAATAACCCAAAATCTGTCCAAGGAGAGAAAAGCCAAAGGGAAATTTGTCCTGTGGGGACTCATGGCCCACAGTGGTGAGAGCAGACTGACACAGAGAAGGATCTGTTCACACACACGAGAACACAGCTCCCACTGTCACCTGCTTTCCAAGAGATTATTCCATTTACATGGGATTTCAGCTGAGGAACATCAGGCTGGTAAATTTATCATGCAGGAGTTTTTATTTAATGCACAAACCTACTTGTATTCCCCAAGGAAAGGAAAGCATTCCTGTCCTTTTGAACAAGCAGTAAAAACCCTAAAAGAGGAATCACTACAATAAAATTTTCGTGCAAATCCTCCCTAGCATGCACCTCTCTCACCTGCCCCACAGCTCTTTCAGTGTCTATTAATTTCCATTTATTTTTTAAAGACAATTACTTCTGTCTTCTGACTGTTCAAACAGGGGGAGAGAAAGAAACAGGAATTATCAAGAGAAATGCAGCAGAAGAAAATCCTAAATTGGCTGCTGTGTTTTATTTCCTCCTGTTTCAGTAACACTGGTGGTGACAGGGAATTGAAAGAGGGATATCTGAGGGGAATGTGGAGGGGAACCTTGGAGGGACCCCAAATGAAACAGGGCTCCTTTCTGACAGCCACTTTGCGTGGGAAGCTGCTGAGGAATGAAGGGGTTCTCAGAAATATGTGTTTTAGAAAATGGAAGACAAATACTGAGTAAAGCAGTGCCAGAAATCAAAAGTGGAGTTATTATTTTGGTATAAAAGGAAACAATAAGATGCAAGTTTAAACAGCAAATAGTTTTCTGTTTCTACTTTCTGGTTCTCTCTCTCCAGTTCACTCTTTTACTTCTGGAACAAACAGGCATTTTTTATATTTACCATTCTCCTTAGAATTACTGAGTCACACAAATCAGTGCAACAAGATTTCATAAGGCAGTGAGAATCTGTGAATTTGGAACACAAAGCTACCTTATAAGTAACAAAGAAGAAAACTTTCTTTTTCAAAAAAGTCAGAAAACTTCTATTTAACTGTCTTCTATTGAAAATACCGAGATGTCTCCTTTTGATTCTTCACCGCAGCGACTTTATTTGTAACAGTCAAAATTTTCACGTGTGAAACCATTGCAGAACGCTGCAGGAAGTTCCCTGTCCCTAAAGAAGGACCCGATCCCACACACCCAGGGCAGGAAAGGCTTCCAGGGATCCATGGCCCTCACTCACACAGCCACAGCCAGCACATTGCACCAGGAGTGCTCCCTTTTTATTGCCCACCCGGGGATCTGAGGTGACACCCGAGGGTGCCGAGGACAGCCCAAAGTGGCTCTGGGTGTGGGGCTGGGTGAGAACCCCAAGGTCCCTGCCCAGCTCTCCCAGCTGTGAGAACAAAGTGCCCTCCCAGCACAGTCTGGTGGCCCTGCTCAGCCTCTACTTTTAAGAAATACTTTAAACTGAACTACATTTCAGCTCTTCAAGCCTAATAAAAACACAGCACTGGTAATTTATTAGCTGTCACTTCCTTGTAAGTCATTCTCACAAAAAGTCAAATTTAAGATGCTCTGCAATAGAATTCTCTCCGACTTGATGGTGTTATTATTTTAAAATTGAAATGACATATTCAGAGACATTCAGTGCTGTGCAGCTTGGATCCAAGGCATCAGTGCAATGGAAGTCAAATGCAGTGATTAAAAAAAAAACTGCAACAGAAAATCGAGCCCAGCTGTCAATACTTTTCAATAGAGATTTACATCAAGCCACTTTAAACTCTCATAATTCTTCAAGCACTCGTTATAAATCAGATCCAAATGTATTCCTAGTCAAGTCCCCTTCTCCTCTAACATTTGATGTGTCTGTTGGATGAATCTCAGGAATTATTTGCATAAAGTACTCCACAAGTGTGAGACTAAAGGCAGAAGAATACAGAATACACTAAAATTGCCAGCTGCCACCCAGGTGGGTCACCTCTTAGCCATGATGTTTTGTCTTGGTAGAACAGGAAACATTTTGTTGGAAAGTATTAGATGAGAATGAACTTCGTAGGTTCCCAGATCACTTCTCTCAGCTTTTACCAGCCTATAAATGGGTTTGTATAAACTGATTGAGATTCTGGGCTGGTGAACAGAAAAAGATTTCCAATGCCAGGCCACACTGAGGGGTTCATCTGATTTCCCAGACTGAGTTAGAGGGAAGCTCTGGTGAGAGCTTGTGAGGGCTAAGAGAATGTTTTATGGTTTTGACTTTGTTCCTCCAGCCAGAATTCCCAGAATAGGCTGGCTTTGTGTTATGACTTTTTAATGGAACCAGAGAGATTCTTCAGAAAACAAGTGAGAACTGCTTTGTTGTCCAGTAAAACTGTAATTTAGGGAAGAAAAAGCCAAACCTGGCCCAAATCACATTTGTTCACTGCAAGCAACAGAGCTGGGAGGAGAATGATGTTCTCGGCACAACTCCAGGTCTAAGGTGCACATCCACAGCAGATTTGCATCTGTCATAGACCAGGGAAACAGCAAATGAGGATTTTGTACATTTATCTGAGATATCTCTATGGTACCACAAAGGCACAGCTTGAGAAGGAGCATCTTTTTAAATCATGAGGGAGTTGGTTTATTCTTGTGTAAAGAAGAGTCTCTCACTCTATCCCTACCTTAGCAGTCATTGCAGTAAAACCACATCCTAAAATATTCCTTGCATCTCTGTAGGTTTCCTTAAATAAGAGGATTCTTTAGCACAAGGCAATATATCCTTTGGAAATGAAGTCAGCTTTAGAGATGAGATAGTGGGGCCTGATGGGACGAGTTTCATCAGTTCAGAGCTCTGTTTATTTCTCCTGAAATATGACGCCACCAGGTACTGCACCTGCTCCTTGCATGTTGATAAACTGTTTAGCATTGCCTGTGTAGGCAGGAATATTTTCTCTTTCTGGTGGCAGGAAAATAGGAGGAGGCAAGCAGGATGTTCAACTAACAGCAGCTTCTTTGTGAAATCTCAGTATCTTCCAAATGCAGGGCCTTTGTTGTACCAAAATTGCACATTGAGTAGGTGATCTTTCTGGGCTTCCATTCAAAAAGCTTCTTCAAATAAACTAGCAGGTATTTCTGTTAATATAATTAAGACAAAAGAGATGCAAAGTTCTCCCTGCTGCAGCCTTGAAACTCTTTTTCCATTCCATTTTGGCAGAAAAACTCTGCTTCCTTCTGGTAGGAGACCAAGCTTGGAGAGTAAAGACAGCTCATTTTGCAGGCACATCTGTGGAGGGAGGCGAAGAGTTCTTCGGTTCAGGTGGATAAATTGTCAGCTCTCATGTCTGACAGATCATTTAATGCACAGTGAAACAACCACTGTGGCTATTCCTTGCTGCTAAATATGTCAGCAAGTGCTGTCTGTGGCAGAGGAGCAGCGAAGACACACACACGGTGTGGGCAGATGTCCACAGCGCATTTACAAGAAATCTGTGTCCTCTTAGATTTAAGGAAACAACTGTATTTACATGATTTACTGTAATTTATCTGATTCACTGTAATTTACCTGATTCTCAGCAAGTTCTATCTTAATAAAGCTCATACAATAACAGATGCAAAGCCATTCTTTTCCATGCTGCAAGAGTCCATTTAGCTTTTGAACGAAGGGAAGAGCAGTTAGAGACGCAGTCACTGATGACAGACTATTGTTAAAAAGCCATCACATATTCAGATCCATCTGGTGCTATCCTGGGAGCTGCGTGTTACAAACTAATAAAAGTACTGCAGAGGTAGGGAACCAGCTCAGACAATAGAAAAAAAATGGCCATTTGTTTCATATACAGAAGAATTACCTTGTTTTATGTCATGAAATACACTTTTAAAAGCACCATTTTGGCAAAATGATCTTGATTCCAAAAGGCTTCAGTCATATCCAGATTCATATTAATAATTGCCTCAATATTCCATAAATAATGATTACAAAAATATCTGCCAGACAATGCTTAGACATTTCTGAAAGGTGAGAATAAGCCTGAAATACGTTTTCACATTTCTGAAATGTAAGGCAATAATAAAAATGATATAAATATGGAGTTAGTCATATTATTAGGACAATGAATACATTAAAAGTATTCCGACTGGTTATAATTATTTATTCATCCTATCATCTGTTAAACACTACTTAACTTTTTAACACTTCCTTAGCCCCTTCAAGTGCTTTCTAGACAGAAAGGAACCACAGCAGGCACGAGCCTGTTCTGTTGTGCTGATTTTTCTGTGCTGCTGGCAGGCAGGAGCATGAATTCCACAAAGCATTTGCCACCCTCCCTCACGACATCCTTGTCTCTGAACTGAGGGGACACAGAGACACAGCAAGGGGCCTGGCAGCCCAGAGAGCCAGAGAAGCACAGGGGGCATCAAAAGAAGCTTGAGCAGAAGGGTGAGGGAGGGGAGATTTCTCTCTGCTCCCATGAGGCCCCACCTGGAGTCTTGTGTCCAGTCCTGGAGCAGAAGGACACAGATGGAGCAGGTTTGGGGAATGTCACAAAGATGCACCAAGGGCTGGAGCCACTCTGCTCTGGAACCAGGCTGGGAGAGCTGGGGGTGTTCACCCGGAGAAGAGAAAGGGCTGGGGAGATCTTTGAGCCTCTGCCAGGGCCTAAAGGGGCTCCAGGAGAGCTGGAGAGGGACTGGGGACAAGGGGTGGAGGGACAGGGCACAGGGAATGGCTTCCCACTTCCAGAAGGATATTAGATGGAATAATGGGAAGGAATTCCTTCCTGGGAGGCAGGTGAGGCTCTGGCACAGGGTGCCCAGAGAAGCTGTGGCTGCCCCTGGATCCCTGGAAGTGTCCAAGGCCAGGTTGGATGGGGCTTGGAGCACTCTGGGACAGTGGAAGGTGTCCCTGCCCATGGCAGGGGTGGCACTGGATGGGCTTTAAGGTCCCTTCCAACCCAAACCATTCCATGGCAATTTTAACCATTCTCACAAATCATTTCAAAAATATTTTTTTTTCCTATCTCCAAGTTTTCCCAGCCACAAGTACTTATTCCTTTCAGTGAGGGGAGGCAATCATGGAGAAAACACACAGCAAAATGTGAACCCAGCCGTGTAAAGCTTTGTTTTCCTGGCGTTTGTTTGAATGGTTTATATTTAATTGATGAATCCCAGTGTGAGTGTCTGAATGACTCTGAGCTCCCCAGTGCCTCAATCAGCGCAGTGCAGACACACAAACCACGGGGGGGCTTCCTCACACGGCTCTGCTGATGGAGCTTCCCTCTTCTTCTCAAATGACCACCTGAGCTGAATGTGATAGACATTTTTATCTGGGAGCTTATGCAGTCTTTGGCCTTTTCTGAGGCAGGCTGGCACTCTCCTCCCTATGCACCACACACAAAGAGCAAAAGTTCAAAGTGTAATTTTTATTTATTTGGTTTCCCTTTTTTTTTTTTTTTGCACTGATTAAGAACAGGTTGGTATCTGAGCTCCAAGAAAGAGAAATTCTAAACATGAAATACATAATATAAAACTCAAAGGCTACAGATGTTTGCTGCCAAGACATATGGCTGGTAGAAAAAAAGCAAAATTGCATTAACACATTTTATATGTAACTATTCCTTTTAAATATGGTCTTATTACAAAATACACAAGGGCATTTGTGTTAGATACTGAGACATATGGCTGGTACAAAAATATAAATCCATTAACAGATTTTGTATGCAATTTCACTCTTTTAAAGCGATCTCAGACCTGAAAACACGATCTCTTTCCTTTATTCCTTTCAGAGCAGTGCTCAGAGGGAAAGCAGGTTCATTAATACACACATTACCATCAGCAGGCAGGGAATGCAATCACTGGTGCCACGGCTCAGGTGCTCTGTGAGTGCAGCTGTGGGATCAAATCATCTCACACTCATGCAAATTGCAATGAAGTTTTCCACTGCATTTCCCCATTATTTGAGTGTTAAACCTGTTTTGTCACAGACCTATGAAGGACACTGACAAGAGTAAACTAAACTTCATTATCATCATCGTCTTCCCCTCCCCCCTTTTTTTTTTTTTTTTAATCAATGATCAAGCTGTCACAGCCTGTCTGCTGCAGGTTATTTCATTCTGCCAGAATGGATTCTTTGCAGTCAGAGCTGTATAAAAGGCATTTGACAGAAATATTAACTACTTGGCATTTTCTAGTAGAGCCAGAGGTAATGAGGCAACAGTGACCCCCCAAAAAACCCCAAACTAACAGCAAAGAAAGTATTTCATCCTTATCCATTTACAGAGAGCATTCTAAAAGCAAAATGATAAAAAATGTCCTTAACTCACTTCAGAGTGAAACCTCACAATTTTATGCTTAGAAAAGCATTGAATATTTCTGGCCTAGTAGACTTTGTGCTGGCTTTTATGCTTGCTTTTGCTTGTTATTGGACTAAATGTTATTTAATGCAATCACAAATTAATAAAGGGAATCACACTATTTAAGATCAGATCTAAGTATGTACGTTCCAGAGTAAAACTTGGAGGAAAAACATTAGAAAGGCCCACATTTGGAGTCTTTGCTATTACGTTGATATTAAAATTTAATGAAAACTTTGAATCTTTCCAGAAAATATATGTTCTGTGATGAACTTTTTTCCTCCCAATCTGATTTTCCATCTGCAGTCCAAAATTCCAGATACTCTTGGTGGTGGCCCCAATCAGAATTGGTACTAAACTTGCTTCCAGTACTTAAAAAAATATCTTAAGTTTCACTTGGTGCAGTGTGAAAACTCATATCAAAGTGCCTGAGCACCCTTGAAGTTTAAATGACCTCATTTACGCATCTTGTTCTGACAGAATTATATATTATCATTCTGTCCCATGGGGAGAAAGCAGCTCACAATTTTGTCACTTGTGTATATAAAATTAGCATACCAAAGGTTTACTCACAACGTGAAAAGAGTCTCCTGTGTTTTTAGACCGTTCTGTTGAATGCTGAGTGTCTCCACAAATTGTTACCTGTAGCCAACCCTTCACCTGGCAAAGGATTTTAAAATTCTTGAGGTACAATACCAAGTGCTGTCCTGAGTGACTGCCTTGGCACATGGCACGTAGGAGTTCACAAACCTAAAAATTCAGAATTCCCTTTAGTGTCAAAGAAAAATGCAGACACTGAGAGAATGATTGAGCTGAGGAAATTCAGAAGAGTTTCATGACTGCTAATCAGAGACGCGAGCTGGAAGAAGCTGCGCTGAGCTGAACCAAAACATGGCTCAGAAAGGCTCAAAGAAACGCAATTTTTTCAGGAATTCAGCACTAATAAGGATTATAGAAGGAAGGCCTGTGTGTTTGGAGCAGGGATTTGAGGGGGTCAGGTGGACACCAGGCAGCCCTGGCTGCAATCTCCTCTGACACAGAGAACTTCAGCAGGGCAGCGCTGGGAGCGAACCCGTCTGCACACAGCGAGGAAAACAAGTGCTAGCACACAGTGCTGCAGAAGGTGAGGAAGACGGCAAACATTCCAAGAAATCTTTTGAAAACACACTGGTAAGAAGTGGGAAGAGCAGTGACTCCAACACAAAAGGCTTTGAGAGTGTGAAGGAACAGTTTCCTTAACAGAGGTAAAGCAGGACAGAAAAAAAACACCCGCGAGCAACACCCAAACCTTACCATGAAATGGGCCTGGGAGGGTGAACAAATGGCCTGCAGTTGTTTCGGATCTCAGAGGAAGTCCAGAGGAGTTTCAGGTTCAGAATACAAGGCCATTTATCAGCACCATCTGTGGGGGGATATTCCCAACCTCAGAAGAGTTTTCACCCCAACCAGCGATCACTGAGCACACAAACCAGGCCCTTCTCCAAGCAGCTTTTCACACTCCCATCACCATGGAAAGTTCTGGAAGTTCCTTCTGGGCAGAGATTGTGTTGGTATTAAAATGATATCAACAGCACCAAACCAAAAGACTAAAATTCCACAACCATACGTGATGGTTTATATTACTGAAGATGTATGAAAATCATTCTTCCCTTTTGTTGCTCTTACCAATAAATTCATGACCAAAAAGCATCCTTAGAATAGAAGAAAAGTATTGGTGAATTTTCAATGAGATTTCCCTCAAACTTTTAGCCTGCCTTCTCCAGAAAAAGGGGTGTTATGTGTTAATCTGTCAGACACAAGGTTCTACAAATTTCTTGAAAATGAGGGAGACAAGAGGCAAACTGCAGTACCCAGCTGAGGAGGAGGAGGAGGAGGAGGAGGAGGCTGTGTGGTCTGTGCTGCTGGAGCTGCTCTCTCATTAGTGGCCCTGTGTAATTAGCTGCCCACTCAGCACACACAGCTTGGGACCAGCCCCTTGTGCAGCCAGGGCTTGTGGAGCTGAAATCTCCCAGGGAATAAGAGCATGGCCAAGCTGTATGCCCCTCTGCTGAGGGGAGGGAGTACAGAGCATAAGCCTCAGCTCATAATTAACCAATTTTCACTGTTTCCTATTATTTCATCATTTTCTTCACTCTTCTTTTCCCTCAGTAACTATTAGCAGAGATATTAAGTGAGGAAACATTAAGTTAAATTGACCCTACACTAATTAAAATAATCTTTTTATTAATGTACAGACTTTGGGGAAAACCCCTGTATTTCAATGTAAAACTTATTGGACAAAAATATGCAAAACTGTCATAAAGGTAACTTCAATAGCAAGAGTGAGGGACATGCAGCACTCTGAATACAGGCCAAATTCCCATTTGGGTGGGAAGAGTTCAAATTAAATTCTGGAGAACGTGGCACAGCAATATGTTGGCTGTTCCACAGCAGCAACTCCAAAAACACAAGGTCGTGTGAGATCGTGCAGAAATGGCCTTTGCTTGTTTGTTACAACACTCACAGTCAGCAATCCTGGAAATATCAGGAACCCCAGCAGTCAGTGTGTGTTATCTCCCACTGGAGCGCTCTTTCCTGTTGTGTCTGGGGCTCCCTGACAGACAGACTCATTGCTCTCGTAAGCAGCACCGGGTTCTTGCTCTTCTGGAGAGTTTTGGGTTAAAATGCCCCACTCACAACTTCATCCTTCCCCACGTTTCGCCTTTGCCTGTTGTTGTTATCTCCAGATCTCAAACAGGAGTGGAAGAGTCTCTTCACTGGGAAGTCTGGTTTTGCTTTATGTTTGTTATTTAAGTCAAATTACCTCCTAAGGGGATTATCACTTGCCTCAACTTTGAGCTAGACTCAAGAATGAGACAAAACATGATTTTTCCTGCGTTTATTGAATTTTGGAGGAATGTGCATTTTCCTTTCATAGGGTAAATGAAGCTCTGCACACAGTATTTTCCTCCTACTACTCTCTCAGCAAGGCACTGGAATGTACCCAGAGAGGTACCTTTGGAGTTTTTATTTAAAAGTTGGAATAGTATGACTCATCTTTCCATCCATGAAATAAGAAAATGTGTTCATTTGGAGGGAAAAAAAAAAAAAATCAACTACAACTTAGTTTCCATGCAAACAGTCCCCACAGCTTAGAGCTTTGGCATCACTGAATGACATTCTTATATGTGAAATGAAAATCAATTCTTATAAAGTGCATGTATTGAATTAAAATGATCTTTCAAAGGAGCTGTCTACTTCTCTGTGAAATAAGAATTTGTCTTTGAGCATAAGAGATTCTGAGCTCGACCATCTCACCTGCCAGTTACTCTTGCTATGGTAAAGTCGATTTTTTTACTTCTGAATTATAGAAATTTTTTTTTTTAATACATTGTTGAGACTGTGACAACAAATGAAAATATATAAATGAGAAAGGAGAGGTGAAGAAATACAATATAACCCTGAAACAGCAACAGGTGAACTGTGGCCATGTCAACACCATCACCAACATTTCCTCACAAATGTGGGGTTTGCATCCTTCAGGCCAAGTCTTGCACCACCTTTGCCAGCTCAGAGAGATCATTTTTCTCTTCTGAAAACAGCAGAGAAGGAAAGGGCTGAACTGGCAGTGGCAGTGCTGGCTGGGCTTTCAGGAAGGACTCATGTATTAATATTTTTTTTTT
>VZTJ01000523.1:498897-541567 GCA_013397795.1 Orthonyx spaldingii | reverse complement strand
TTTTTTTTTTTTTTAGAAAGTCAGGTTCTGTGTCTCTTCTCTAGCCACAATTTCTACCTGACATTTGCCTCAATGTTTTGTGCACTAAGAACACTCCAATAATGCATCTTTGGAAACTGCACAACATGTCAGAGCTCAGACTCCAGGAAGAGCTGCTAGTGGAAAATAAAGAATAAGTAATCATTTTCCTTTAATCAGAAAAGTTTGGGTCTGTATTAAATATGAATCAAATATAAAATCTATTCTCAATTACAGATCAAACCTTAGACAAGGTTATTAATATGCATATGATATTGTTAGAGTAATATTTTGGGGTATAAATAATAGAAAAGCAATAATTCAGTGCAGGCAGAAATTATGAAAGCGCTTTCCAAACCCTGTAAAAAGGCACCACAAGTTTCCCACGGGATCTGCCTCTCCTCTGAGTCCTCAGGCACAGACCTGTCCCAGGCTATCCTGTGGGTCTCAGGAGGTCATCCACAGCTCTCTTGATGTAGGATATCACCAAATAATTCACTTCATTCTGCTTTGTTCTGTCTGCATCCATTGAGAGCTTCTGCATTTCTGTCTCTTTCTGTAGAGCTTGATTTCAGAATTTACAGCAGCTCTGCAGCTCCAGCACAGAGCACCTTGGCCTCCAGTCAGGCGTCTGCACCACTTCAGCACCTCCCCAGAGGACATGTGAGGAGGAAGAGCTGGATCAGCTTCTGCAGAGAAAACAGAACAAAAAACCCTCACACAGCTGGAGATTCTCTGTTCTCCTTCCCCCAAAGCCTTCCCATCTTTATTATCCTCAACACCCAAGGATCTGGGCACTGAACTGCACTCCTTCCTGACCGCATTTCCCCTCTGCATCTTCCCAAATGGAATAATACCAGTGTCATGCAGGAGGAACCTCATTATCTGAACAGCTCTGCAGCAAGGTTCAGTGGACTTACCACGCCAACACATTTTTAAAGGATGTGCAGTAACATATCCGTGTTTAAAAGGAATTGACTTTGATATCATGTAACCAAGGAAACAGTGTCAAAAATAGATACAGTCATGGTTGATCCAAAGCATCTAAAGTTCAGGGGTTTTGTTTTGAATAATCATATTTATACACATGCCTTCAGCACAGGCAATTCAAAATAAAAGCAGTGCAGCAACAAATACGAAGTGCTGACCCGTTCCTGGGGATGCAGGAGAGAGAGAGCACAGCTCACACCATAAGCACAGAAATTCTGCTTAGTTTGTGTTCTTCTCTGGCCACTCTGGGAAGTGTGAAAAGCAGACAATGCTCTGGCAACAACTAAAGTACCTCAATGCCTGAATTAAGTCACTCTTGGAAATAAATCTTTCCTTGGGAAGGCTCCTGGGCTGATCCTTTGCACAAGGAGAGAGAGGTGAAGCTTCCAGGGATGGAGCCTTGACATCAGCTCTGGGTGTGTGAACATCAGATTTAGTTTTAATGTTTGCATGACAATGGATTTAAAATGCAATTTTAAAAATGCTTCTCTTTTCCTGACTGTTCCAAGGCTTTCCACCTCCTCGGGTCATGGATGTGGATCTGCTGTTATTTAGCATAAATAAAGGAACAAGTCACCAGTGTGGTGTCAGCGCCTCCGACTACACAGAGACATTTCTAAACTGTGCAAAGGAAAACGAAGCACTCTTTAGGAGGAAGGCACTGCAGAACCTGATTTAACAATACCACTACTTCAGAGGCTCAGGATCACCTAATGCTTCTCAAGGTAACATTTAAAAAGTCCAGTCTTAAAGAATTTTTTTTTACCTTAACATAGGCAAGCATTGGGTGACAACCAGACCAAGTAACTAACTAATGGGTTAAATGTTTTTACAGCAAATATGCAAATAAAAAAGGAACCATGGCTTCTAATGATTAAATGTAGGGCTTTTTCCTATCCTGGCAAAAATAGATAAAATATTTTTTCAAAGATGTTTCAAGAATTTTTAACACAACATTCTGTATTAAAGCCTTCCAGCAAGACACTAAAATTAAAAGATGAATTATATGAGAGCCCTTTGTTTAAGGCTTTTAGGGAAAATGAGGTGTTACCAAAGTCCAAGGACAACAGACCTAGATGGGAATAAGTTATCACTTGAGCCCTTGGCATTCATTATTTGCTGTTTAGTGCAAAGAAGTCTGCACAGAAGATTCTGCCTTGTCCCAGGCCAATAAACAGTTTAAAAAAATTTCTTTTTCCTGGAGTGATTCCAGCAGTGGCCTTTGGTGCTCTTCAGCAGCACATTAAGTTGTTTCCAGGAAAGGGAAAAAGTTTGAGTTTTCGAAGCAGGTTTGTTAGCAAAGGTCAATGCAAGTCTAATCACTACTTAATTATTTTAATCTCTTCATTGAAATGGAAAACAAAGGGAGGATCTTTACCTTCTATAAGATGCTCATTAAAGGCTTATAAATAATTGAATCCAAAGAAGTTGAGTTTGCAAACTGTTGCAGATGTGATAATGGAAATGAAAGAACAGAAATTGCCTCTTTTGCTCATTCAAATCCAGTAAGAGCATTCTGGTGGTTTTTATATTTATTTTGAGTATTTATAACAAATATCATAGTTACAAAAACGTGTGGGTAGAAGTTTCTCTATTTCATTTCCCAGTGTTTGGTTTCTGAATTAATAAAGGTAAATTCTGAAAAAAATACTGTAACTTTGTAGCTGTCAAAACTTTAAATATTGTTCTTCTCTGAAGTTCATATGCAAGGCAGATCTTATTCTGCTTTCCTTCTCTCAGAAAATTCCCATAGTTTCCTCATCCCTGCTCCTGCACGTGATTTTAATTTTCCTAAAAAATGATTAAGTTATTGGTTCTAAATATCCACAATTTAATATCCCTATTCTCATATTAGAAAGCTGCACAGTGTAATAACAGCCATGCCAAGGACAAGTATTTTATAGCTAATTGCAAATGTGTGTTTTCCACAACAGACCAGAAACCAATTTATCCCTGAATATTTACAGACAATGGTATCCCTCCTGTTCCTTCCCAGTGAGCACAGGTTGGAATTCATTAAAGAAAATACAGGATCTGTTCCCAAATGGAGTTAAGGATGGAAGAAATGTATCCAAATCATGTTTTTTTATTTTTTTGGCCATTTTTGTCCATCATGATCCCATCTATTGCTGTAACTCGCAGTAAGCCAAGAATAACATTTCATAGGATAAGAAGCACATCACAGAATATTTTAAATAATATCATTCTTTTCTTACACTCAGCTCGTGTTCAGACAAATTCAGGAGGGCTGGCAGGGTTAAACTCCTTTTCCAAGTGGGGTACCATGGATATATTTATAATTTTGCCTGTTTGGTTGAGAGTGATTAAAAATAAACAGGAATATGTCCAAAAAGTCAAACAATTCTTTTTACTTGCCACACTTAAAAGCAATTATCCAGCTTTTCATCAACGCTGCTGTGGGATTGAGATGCAGACTGGGAAGTTTTGCCTCCCAGTCCCCACTGCTGCTGAATTTCAAGCGGTTACAGGAGATATTCCGAGCCAGCCCTGGCAGCAGTGGCAGAGGAAATAGTGCAGTGTTAGATTTCTGCAGCAATCAATGGCAGAGCACTGGCAGAATCTACCCTAAGGTAGTTTTCCTATCCAGCATAATAATCAAAGCTGTATTTTTAAAGCACTAACACAGGACAATGCTTTCTGGAATTACAAAATTACTGCAATCAGTGTATTTAATTAACCCTCTCCCGTTTCCCATTTTGCTCCACCTTTTGTTCTCATTAAGTGCCATCCTGACCTTTCAGTCTGCAAAAATCAACAAAAGGCATTTCTTTTTGTATTAAAAGATTGATTGCAGGAGGCCTGAGACCACAATGAAAAGGAGAAATTACCTGTGCTCAAAACCCATCACGTTTGTTAGAGGCAGCCACTGCCATTTGGCCCAAAAATAATGGCAATGCTGACCTGATCTCCAGATGCAACAAAGCAAAATAAGGCAAAGAAACATTAATAAATGATGCTGTAATTCAGAAAGAAATGCATTCTCTCCACTGTGAGAGCAAATTTTCAATAATTTTATTTAGACATGAACATAGAGCTGGAAAAAGCTACCAAAGGGAAGATTATAGGGAACTGCTATAGTCCCACCTGAGAGGGCAGGCAAAAATGTTTCAATGTAGAACTAAGGGCACCAAGACACCTGAATTCCAAGGTATTTTCAAAGCCCCAGCACCCTGACTCCAGAGGCACAGCCTTGGTCAAAGCTTTGTGGCAACCTCTTCTCATGGGATGCTGCTGACCAAGTGAGCAGATCCCAAAACTTATTCCTACCTCTGACTCTGAAATTAATATCCTGGAACGAGTAAAAGAAAAGCATAATTTGAATCATCATAAATTGGTCACTGTCCCCAACTGATGCAAGGTTAGGCCTTTCAGAGCTTTTAAATATTTATTTATACAGGGACTTAGCCATAACTGATTCAATTTGACTTTGAATTTTATTTGTGATACACTCCTGTCCTTTACTCCAACTGATCTACATGTCATTTATGGAACCCAGCTGAAAGCCACCAAACCAATTTAATTATTAGTACAGGTTATGACCAGCTGCTGCTGAGGGTCAGAAGCAGTAGAACATGGGCCACAGTTTGATTTCATGTTGATTTTCCTTTTATTTCTGAATGTCTAAAACGTCCTACAGAGGGCTCCAATCATAAATAAAAAGAAAAGGAATGAAGTGGTCCATAATATCACTACCCTTACTTTAATTCCTCTCATTAATCTGCCTTATTGGTTGTGGCATGCACTTGTTCTCCCCCGTGAAGCTTTAATAGCCCTGTTTCTTTTACCATCACCCATACCCAAGGCTGTCGATCAATGGCAATTATTGCTTAATGAACATGCAATGACGGGTGAGCCCAGGGAGAGGGGAACAAATAAATCACTCATCAGGGCCCCGAGCGTGAGCCACCGCTGTCTCCTGACAGAGATCTCTGTCGTGCAGCTTTGTTTAGCCAACATCTTCAGCAGAATCAGCACCAGCAGGGGCTGCACAGTGCTGGGGATCTTCAGTGACCTGCAGGATGCTCAGCTTCAAAAGGAGATGCACACAAACGTGTTTTCAGCTTAATTGAAAACTCTCTTCTGGGTAGTTTAAAAAAAAAAAAAAAAAGCTCACAGAGCTGTTTGTTTTTTCCTGCTTTTTCTAAATTGTTTTGCTTTCTTGTCCCTTTTTTTCCTTCTTTTTCCTTCTCAAAAACCAGCAAAAAGGAATGAATATTCCAGTTTAAATAATAAAGCCTTTCCAGAAGCTTTAATATGGAATGCAGTGACTAAGCATGATTTTAACAGTGCTTCTCTATTCATAGGCCTAAGCAGGAAGGATTCATGGGGAGTTACATCAATCAATACCGTGCCAGTAAAACAGGTTCTCTGCTCACAGAAATGATGCACGTATTTGCTTTTGTGATGCTACTTCCTGCCTGTTGAGCTCTGAAGTGAAATATTTTGCACCTTAGTAGCACTTACCAAAGGTTCTAGTCTAGCTTCCACATCAATTTCTCATTTTTCTGGTTTTTAGATGATCCTGCCAAGGTTAAAGTGATGTGAGAAGGGAAATCAACAGCTGATACTCCACAGGCAAGTCAAATCAAATACTTCTGGAAACAAACCCATAAAGTGGGAATGTGCAGAGGTGCATTGACTTAAATTCTGCAGATTTCCCCTCTTGCCCTTTCCATTTTGATGTAAAATGGCTCCAGCGTCCTCTTTCTTCAACTGACATTTGGCTCTTTC
The DNA here is from genome assembly GCA_013397795.1 of Orthonyx spaldingii. NCBI lineage: Eukaryota > Metazoa > Chordata > Aves > Passeriformes > Orthonychidae > Orthonyx > Orthonyx spaldingii. The sequence goes on along the minus strand of VZTJ01000523.1, from coordinate 535,807 downwards.
AAATACCAGAGTCACAACAGCAAGCTTTAAACGAAGTTATTTAGAACTTCAAAATCAAAGTGAGATTTCCTCATGAGATGCCATCATTTCCATGGGATGGAAACAGGCTGTGACCATTGGAAAAAGTCCAAATGAATTTTCGTGTTTCTTTCTAAGGAAAGATCATTCCAGAATCTGTACAGTTCTCCAAATCCTTTGTGTCAACAATCCTTGAGTTGCAAAAAGGTCTCCCTAAAGCTTTCACTTCAGAAAGCTCAGTTTGCTTTAACATACAGTTTAGCTACTTTCTAAAAAAAATGCTTCAGAAGAATACAAAGCTCCTAGAAACTCCCCGGGCAAATTTAAACAAGATGAATCCAGTAAAATTCAGGGAAAGGGTTATTTCCTCATTCAAGGAAGACTTATTTTCTGTGTTATGTATTCATTTATTTGCTTTCAGCTTTGAAAGAAATATTTCTACAAATTTAAGAGAACATTTTGACTATTCAATTTCCTTCTAATTCAACGTGGTGTTTGCCAGACATAAAAACCTGTTAGACATTCAAATAGCAGATTAACTGTAAAGCACTGGATAAACCCACTCCGTGTTTTCAAACATATCATTAAAGGAATGGTTTCTGGGGGGAGGAAAAAAGAAAACCCCACAGATTTCTAAAGCTTTTCTGCCTTTAAGTAATAAGGAAGGGGAAAAAAAAAAAGAACTGTTTCAAATCAAAGCAGGTAACTGTTCCAGGGCAATGCCTCACTGGAAAAGAATTTCAATACTTAATTGTAATTTCTATCAACAGAGAAAACTCATAATCGTTCTTATCTCCTAAAATAGCTTGTTAAACATGAAAAAAGCTTATTGCTGAAACAGGCTGTATCTGGGCAGGAATCATAAGCAGAAACGTGTTTTAATTACCTTTTTCCAATATCTTCAACTAAAAGTTAATTTTAACGAGAAGAAATACTCGCGTTGTAATTGTTTCCTTTCTGTTTCCCGTGGGTTTTGTTTATTGTTTTGTGTCAAGCAGGCACAGAGAGCTTTGGAGATGAGTTTGTCTGTCAGGAGAACCCAGGACAGTTTGACAATTGAGGTGTTCCCTTTGTGACAGTCATTTCCAGCTCATGCAAAGAAACACAGAGAAAGCCACCTGAAAGCGGTGTCGCACGGGCAGAAACCCTGGGTGATGGGCACTTTGTAACTGAGGTGCTCCAAACCACAACCGCCGGGAAAAAGTGGATTCCTTAAGTCTTTCCACAGTCAAAGTATTGACTGCATCATCCTTGAGGACACTTGCACTTACCTAACAGCAAACTTTAAACGGAGTTTGACAGATGGTGTTTACCAATCCTTGTATTTCCTTCAAAAAACAAACCAACAGAAAATAGCTACCAGCGGGAGTATTTGTGTCTGGGAGAAGCAAGGAAATGGCTCCACCTTTGACTGACACTGAGGTCGTGAATGAGCCCTTGACTCAGTGCCAGCTGTAAACATTGGTTTTCAGAAAAGCAAAATATTTATCAGCTAAGACCCAGGATGACAAATTATTCACAAACTCGAGAATAACTCAATTTTGTTTTCTATGTGGCTGAAACCAAAGCAAACACCTTACAATCAATAAAAACAAAGAAAGGAGAGCAGTGCTCACAATCCAGTATGGAAACCTGCAGGAAGGAGACTCCAGCAGAAACAATACCAAAACCTGGAAGGAAATCCTCAGAATTACACATGATATCTAAAAGATCCTGCTCAGAGCTCCTGGCTGATTCAGGCTGCTATCCTGGCTCTGCCCAAACACTCAGGGTGCCCACGGGCATTTCCCTGTGCATTTCTGAGGGTCCAGGAGCACACGCTGCTGAGGGTGGACATGGTTAAAACACAACTACAACATTAAAAGTCTTTCATCTCGTCTTAATTGTTGGAAGTTTCAAGCCAGTGGTGCTGGGGGAAGCCAGAGGAGCAAGGTAGTAACTCCTTGGTGAAATTTACTTTTGCTTTGTCAGATTTTGATGCTCCTGCACCCCTTCGAAGTGGGTTCCTTTTTTCTGCAAATACCCCAGATGGCCTTAAAGTCGTCATTATTTGAGCCCTCCCCAGTAACATTAGCAGGGTGATTAGAAACACTGCATTTAAGTAGAACCAAACTCTTTTTAATTTCCACCAATTATCTAATAATCATGATTTTATTTTCTGCAATATGACTTTTTTTTTTTTTTTTAGTATCTGCTGCTACTATGCTGGGATGAAGAACAATTTTGATGAGGAGCAACAGAAAGATTGAATTAGCACTTTTCAGAGCCTTTGAAAGGCAGTCTCAGAGGAACAGAAAAATGCCAAATGAGTGAAAAATCTCATATTAACATAGAGACCTTTGATAACTTTTGAAAAAAAACCCCCATATCTGAGTACTATCAAATATCTTTTATTGTCTTTCTTCTCCTTCATATTTCCCAGTTTCTTTCCCCCCCTTACCTAAACAAGTTCTTTGAGATTGTGTAAAATTGTCATCATTTGTTACCAATACACCTTTGGAGATTTGCTTGGGTTTACAAAAGAAAAGCAGCAAATGAAAAAAAAAAAAAAAAAAAGATAATTAATTCTTTAACTAGTCAAGGACAAAGAAGAGAAGCTATGTTTAACTAAAGCTGTCTGAAAATCAAGGCAGGGCACTAAAAATGCCAGCCAGTTACATATGCTCCACGGCTCCCTACTATATAAATCCTTACACTGCTGTGTTCCTTTCCTGGTGGATGTAGAAGTATTAGCTGCAATTTGTCACTGCGTTATGTCAGGGAGGGAAGGTTTGCTCTTAAAATGCCACTTGGAGAGTAAACAGCAGCCTGCAGAGCAGGATTTGTTTATATCACTTTGGGCACGATGAACAACACACTTAGAAAGATATATTGAATATGAAACATGGAAGTGTAAAAGTTGTGACTCGTGTTAAATATTCGCTGCCATTGCTGCCAGAGCTGGGATGTGGAGCTCGTGTATTTCAGGCACAGCCAGTGCAGGTCATTGCTGTGTGTCCCAGCTAAAGCCTGCTGGGCACTGCTGGTTCTCCTCTTCCCTCCGCTTTCCACCCACCCAGCATTTCTGTCCTCTAGCCAGGAGTCGCCACACCTCACCCAAGAGCTCGCTGGTTCCCTGAAGTGATTCCTGCTGGAGGGGTGGGTGTTTATCCACACCCCAAGGGCTGAGGCCCCACAGGCTGCTGAAGCAGAGAATTCTGCACAGATGATGAGTTCCATTAACACAGTCTGCTCTCCACCCACACAAACCAGAAAGCCCCAAACACTGAGTGCTGAGCTGCCTGTAACTAACACCAGAATGAGAATATTCAAGAGACACAAAGCACTTTCCCTCTAAGAAAACGAGAAATCACACGCTGGATCTTCCAGTGCACATCACAGGTGTCCTGGGACACCACTAGGGACATCTCTGGAAGCACCAGAGTGGGAGAAGTTCCTCTAATGATGCAGTAAAGCTGCAGCTGTACCACACCACAGTCAATAGTTACTGGCCTCTAAGGCTGCAGGGGAATTCACTATGGATTCAGATATATGTGAGGAAAGGTTATTTAATCCATAGAAACACAACGGCTGCACTGACCTTTCCTCTCTGCTCCCTCACCTTCACAGCTCCACGTGGCTGAGAGCAGCTGCTCCCACTCCTTCCCTGCATGTAAATGGCTCCCAGGAACCCCCTCCGACCCTGGCATCACCTGGGGGCAGCTGCAGCCCCCTGCCCTTCCCTTGGAGCCCATGAGATTGTGCCCCAGGCTAAAAAACCCCAGAGTGTGTTCAAAGTCTGAAATTTGCCCCAAACTTGGGTCTGCTCCCAGGGCAGTGCTGGGATGCAGCAGGAACCTTCATCAGGCATTGGGAAATGTTCCTGGAGTGTGCTGGAGTTCAGACCGCAGAAGGCCAGGGGAAGAGGAATGAGGGATACAATAAAAGAAGAAAACATCTTAAACCTTGTAGAAGGAGTTGCACAATGTGTTACTCCTTAAAACCACAGCTCTGGCCTCTCCTTGCTCCTTCCCTGTGCTGAGGAGACTGGAAGCAGTCTCTGTCACATTCTGTACACCTGCAACACACACCAGTCCTTCCCTGAGATTCTGGGAGGCTGCACAGCACTTTTAAATGCATAAATTGCATTAAAATAGCTGAAAGATTATTATTGGTTGGTAAATGACTTCAAACAGAAAGACAGTGGGTTTAGAGTAGATGTTAGGATGAAATTGTTCCCTGTGAGGGTGGGGAGGCCCTGGCACAGGGTGCCCAGGGAAGCTGTGGCTGCCCCTGGATCCCTGGCAGTGCCCAAGGCCAGGTTGGACATTGGGGCTTGGAGCACCCTGGGATAGTGGGAGGTGTCCCTGCCATGGCAGGCGTGGAATGGGATGATCTTTAAGCTCCCTTCCAGCCAAGGCCATTCTAGGATTCTATCATTCTAAATGCTACTATAGAGAAGAGTCATTACCTTATCTAATGTAAATTCTGTTTTACAGGGCTTTATAGTGCATGAAAAGAGATGCAGATTTTGTGTCGAACGTAGTCATGTGTCCACCTGCAAGAATTAATTTTAGTGAGTCATTTGGCAAAGACTAATTGAGCTAATCTACATTATACAGGAGCAAAGACCTAATGGAGTCTAAGACGTGTTGTTGTGTGTATTATCACATAAAACATCTTACACACAGATAATTCTTTAATGGGATTTAAATGTTCAGAGTTTAGAGCCACTGGTTAGAGCTCAGCAAAGGCACTGCAGCGTGCAAATGCCAGGAAGAGCTGGTTTCACAACGCTGTTCCACCAACAGGCTTTGCACAAGATTGATTGTGTGCCTTGCTTCTTCCAGGCAACAACACAAACCCAGTCCAAACGCACTGGAGTTAAGCTTTAACAGAGAAAGGTCCCCTCGAATGTAAATGCAGTTCACAGGTTGGATTCTAAGGTCTGACTGCTGTTGCCAGCCAGGTTTATTATTTTATTGTGCTTTCTATTGATTGCCATCATCCCCCTGTTGACCGGCTGTGCTCAGGGTGTGAGGGAGTTTGGGAGGATCGATGCAGCCGTGGGGAATCTGTGGGGATCTTGGTGGGGAACAGGAGGAATTGCCTAATGATGCCTACAAAAACACTTCTGCTCTGTTTTCCACTTAGAAATAAATGAGTCAGGGAGATAAGCAGATCGAGTTCTGCAAACTTACTTGGACCACATTAGAAACACGAATTTGACAATTCATCATTTCACAAAGCAAAACAGGCAGATAAGGAATTCATTTTGAAGGGTGCTGATGGTTCCAAACAGCTCAGACAGCACTGGGTGCTGTGCTCGGGGCAGGGAGCTCTTCTCCAAAAATACAACTCAGCTTGGAAACCCTCCTTGCTCTCCTTCATCCTGCACTGCTTTCCCATGGATCTCAATGTACCCCAGCATCCAGCACTGCAGCTGGGCAGTGGAGGTCACAGAATCTCATAAAATGTGAGGTTGGAAAGGACATGTGGAGATCATCTTCTCCAACCCAGGGTCATTCAAGTGCTAGACCACAGGTAAGATATTTAGCACACTGCTAGACACTTGAATAGTTTTTTAAAAAGCTAGTTGGAGGGGTTTAATGCTTAAATTAAACATTATTTTTCAGGTATAAGCCTGCCATGAGACTGGGTAGTGTGAATAAGAACATATCCCATATTAATATTCCACAATGCTGCGGCTCATTCCTATGCCAAAGATTTTAATGTGAACAGAAAAGAAATCCAATTAAATCATTGTTATAACAGTGCTTTAATTAAGTCAGGTCCTTTTTTTAAGACTAAATGTCTGAGCTTTAAGATTTAATATTTTTTTAAATATAAACCTGCAAGAATTGATCTAATTCTCAATCACTTTTACACTTTCTGGATTTATTTTACATAAATGCAATTAATTTATGTGCCAAACATTTAGTTGCTTGGGTTTTTTTTTTTTCTTTGCTAGGACACAACATAAACATTTGAAGAAAGACTTCCTAAATCTTTTCTGACTGAATCCATGCTGTGCCACAATGTCCCAGTGTGGCTGTGACTACCCATTCCTACGCCATGCACTGAGACCATGTCCAGAGGAGATGAGGCTGGAAATTTCCCCATTCCAAACCCAGGAATCCTTCCCCACGACTTGTCCAGAGCCTGTGTGGGCTCTCCCAGCCCTCCAGCCTGAGCAGGTCATTGCTGAAGTTGTAGCTGGAGCTCACAATCCCAACCCACTGCGGCAGGGGACCTTGTAAAGGCATTTTAGAGCCTCAGACAAGTTTATCCAAATGAAAGACTGAACAGTCCCCAAGACCTGAGCACTTCGAGCTCTGCTCCATTCACGGCTCTGCCCAGGTCAGGGGTCACCTCCTGCTCTAACAGAACACACCCAGCAAGGGAGATGGGGCTCCGTGGAGATGGGGCTGCAGTGCCAGGCTGCACGAAGAGCCTGAGCAGCAGAGCAGAGCCTTTCAACTCCGGCCTGGCTGCTATTAAATTCAAACCAAAAAATGGGAGGCTTTTATCACCATTCAACCCAGACTAGTGCCTTAAAATAGAATCTCATTTTGGCCAGTATCAAGTATTTTAACATTAAAGGTTCTATTAATACCATTCAATAATATATGCCTCTTTAACACAGAACACATAGGTCAGTTTTTGATTAAGATTAAAACTTCTCCATGAGAAATGACTTCATTCCGCCCTCTGATTAATATGAGAGTCTATTTTTCATATGTTTAAATAAATAAGTATGAGAGTGTATCAGAGGGGAGCCTAGCCAGGCAGGCCATGAAAATACAGTGCTGAGGGGAGTCCATCAAACTTCAGCTGCAACTCCAGCACTGCTGCTCCTGCATTTCTGCAGCAACACAGAAAGAGTGGCACAGATCCTTCCCTGTGGAAGGAAACCTTGCTCTGCTCCAGCACCATGTCAAGGTTTCCATTCACAGCTTTACCACCACGGCTACAGTTTCTCCTTAGAAGAAAATCACCACCATGCAGCTCTGCATCTATCATTTCATGGTGTTCTTCCCATTTTTGATTCAGCATTTATGAGCTTGCTTTTAGCTACGAGTTTATTATTATCCATTTATAGGAAGCCAACAAACTAGTAAATTATGTATTTGAAAGCCCTGCTGGCTGACATTTTTAAAGTTCATTGGATTTTTTTTTTTCTTTTGCAGAGCAGAAATTTGTAGCAAACACTCAAGATCTGATAACTGATTCCCATTTAGATGTCATTGAGACATAAGTGCAATGTATTTTCATTAATATTTCATCCTGTAAGTGTTCCTTGCTCTGACATTGCCATCTCGTAGTTATTTGTCCCCCATCTAAAGAGCAAGTTGTAATCAGATCAGTATATTGGACTTCATTATCTGTCACCACACATTCTCAGCACAGAGAATGTTATTAAGTTATAATTGCCTCTGTTTTCCCCTTACGGGAAGATGAAGAACAATAGACAACAATATATGGACTCATTAAGGAACAAAAAAAACCACGTTGACAACAGACATAAAACTGTCAAATACATCAAGGTTCTGGATTCAAAACTTGTATTTCCAATTGTGCTGGGTTCTTATAGCCTGATGGGCCCAGGGTGTTCAAGGAACTGATGGAATGCACGGAGATGGGCTCCTGGCTGAGCAGCTGCGTGGGGCTGGCTGGGGTTAAACCCTGACCCCACCAAACACAACCCATGTTTAACTAATAAATGAAGACAAATGGCATTTTGAAGGTAGCACAAGATTTTGTGATTAATTTGTGATTAATTTGTGATTTTATATCAAAATACCGTGGCTTTTATAACCAAATACTACAATAGAAGATGCACATTAATTAAACAGACACAAATAAATGTCCTTTTTTTAAAAAAAGTTATAAAATATTTTTGGTTTTCTTTTGGAATTGATGTCAGTCTAATAAATAGGNCTTTTTAAAAAAAAAAAAGTTATAAAATATTCTTGGCTTTCTTTTGGAATTGACATCAGTCTAACAAACAGAAAATAAATGGCAGTACCAGGTATTTCAGGTGAGACTGCTTCAAGATGTTATGTAAGAAACTATTTAACTATAGCTTCCTGAACTGTTGCAATAATAAGAAGTATAACTTGTAGGTGCAGATGTACATTTTTTCCCATCCTCCATAAGATGAAGTTCTTTTCTGTGCTACATCAGGGTAAATTACATAATCCAGAGTTAAATGAGAAAGGAGAACCTCACTTTAAGTAACTGAAATGGAAAGTAATACTCAGGAAGGTTTCTCAGTAAGAAGTTTCTGATTATCTGCCATTAAGAATTTTATAGGCAAAGAAAGAGAACCTGTCACACTTCATCATCTCTGGGGCTGATTCTGTCCATTGCAGCTCCCAGTGAAGCAGCAATCTGGTGGCAGTTAAGGGAAATTCTGAAGCTCAGTAACCAGGAGAAAACAGTGACACCTCACACCTTCCACGTTCTCCGTTTCAATATTCAGGGTGATCTGAAGGTGTTGCTGCTGCAGGAGCTGAGGAGGAGCCCAGGAGAGCATCCAGGAGCACCCTCCCCTTGTGAGCAGCGCAGAGCCCACTGGGACTCCAGGGGCAAACTGGGTCCATGTCCTGTCTCTCATTTTCCTTCCCCCACCGACTCAGGTTGCTCCCTCTGTGGAGAGGAAGAAGATGTCATAAAACAAGTTGTGTTGATGCTTTGCCATCAGGAAATTTTAAATTTGCCATAGAGATCCTGTACAGTTCCTGTATGGCTTCCTTAAGTCCTCAGAGAGGTACCCAGCCCCTAAATATATTGTATTATATTTCCCCTTTATAGTGTGCTATAGATTTTTTGTATTAGCAATAACTAACTGCATTGTGAAAGTTATTGAGGGAACAGCTGCAGAATTTGAATCCTGTGTGGGAATGAATTGGTGCTTCTGGCACAGGGGAGGGAATAAAAAGTGTTTGGGGCCTCAGGGAAGTTTCTGTGAAAGAACAACACTAAAATAATTTCAGTTGTTACCTTTAGGTTTCAGTCCCAAGCCCAAGCTTTGCTCCTCTGAAGGAATGCTCCACATTGTCTGCAGGCTCCAACTGCTCCTTCTCTGAGGCTATATTTGCTCTGTTCTGATTTTCCCACCCCCCAAGGATCTGTACTAGATACTGCACAATAGCTGGCGAGGTTTGGGCTGGATGGCCCCTGGTAGAACACACTTAATCAGATATGGTGAGGAAACATCATGTCAGGTATCTCCTTTTCCTTTATTCTTATCAGCACAGCAGGGTCGTCCACACTGAGCCTCACGTGGCAAATGCCCACAAATACTTGTAAGGTACAAAACAGCCTGTGGTGAACAGAGACACAAACCCAGTGGTTGAGCCATGGTGGGGGTGCCAGAAGCAAATATAACAGAAAAATTTGCTGTATTTCATAGAAAGCGAAAGGTGTTCAGCTGTAACCGTCATGAAGGCTGACATTACATTTGCCAGTTTAAACCACAAACCACCCCACTGAAATGAATGGGATGATCAATACTGAAGCAGAGTCAGCAAGAAGGAAATAATGATTATACCCACACTGCCAGAAACTGAGATTTGCCTCTGTGCACAGAGCTACAGCATCTTCACTCTACTACCACATACTGAAAAGAGAAATATCCACCAGTAGCCACTGTTTCATTCTGTCACCAGTAACCTACACCCACAATTACAGCCCAGCCTGTGCCCTCAGGCCAGGGGGATTGCATTCATGGGTCATACTGGTGTGCAACATCACTTGTAGGAGTAAGACATATAAGGATGAAAAGTCGTCTTTCTTAAGAGATCTTATACAACTATGTAAATAACATTATAAATAAGAATAAAATTAAAAATTATTTAAAGCAATTCTTAAAATGAAAACCTTTGATGGCTATTTTTGAGCACACTGCCTTTATCATACCTCGGTTCTTCCTTTTCCTTTTTAAAAGATCCTTATTTTGATAGAATCATCAGAAAGGACCTGAGACTCTCAGCCTTTATCAGGTCACTGCAGCAGCAATGCCCACCCAGTGTTTCTCTCTCCGAAGGTGCAGAGCCCTTCAGATGCTGATTGTACAGCAGGTGGTTAATGGTGTTTTGCTCCTTGTTGGTTCCATTCACTCTTTTGTCAAGTTCAGCACAGAAAAGAAGAAAGCAGATCCAAGTTACCACTTTGAACCGTTTCTGATATCAGTGGTCAGACATTTTAGATAACCTTTTTTTCTCTTTGAGAAGGGACATAACAATCAGTGGTTCAGCTGGAGCCGAGCCACCCTCATAATTATAAGACAAAACATCACAAACCAATTGGCATTTCAGTGTAACAAAATCCCAATTCTGGCATTCCGGAATGTTTCCTCGGAAATTGGATACAATACTTCTGGGATCAGTTTATTAAATTTGTCTCACATAGACGGTGACCTTTGAAAACACAGAAAAGATCACGTGGCAAATCACTCTCAGGAGTGACTTTGATTTTGGCTCTGCCCTCTCCCTCTGACCTTGGGAGAAATGCTTTATGTAGAGACAGCTGAACAGCTCTATTTCTTTTATTCTTTGAAATGGGAGAAACAATCATTTTTGAATATTCATACAGTTCCCTTTAAATATATATGCAGAGCAGACTATTGCATGAGACTTCTATAATCCTTGATCATTTACCACACAGGTCAGTGGAAAACATCCATAATTTAGATCCAATTTCCATCTTTGCAAGCCCAGAGAACACAACTTCTGACACTGACTTGTAGTAAAATAGGTAGAATATGAGATGCTATTGTACATTTATAGGGCAGCAATTATGCATGGAACTATTTCACCGGAATTCTACATTTATAACTTCTGCTTTCCTTCCCTTTAAACGTATTGATTTTATCAAGTGTTACAAAAGGACCCGACAGACTGCTGTGGTTAGGGCTCTACAGTTACTTGTGTAGCTTGTTTTGGATTCCTTGTAATGGTTAAATTTTAATTATTGCAGCTGGAATTACCTTCCAGAAATCTCTTCCGTGTTTTCAAAAGTCTGGGCTGAGCTGTCTCCAGCAAGGAAAAGGAAAGAATAACACTGAGCTGATTCTATCAGGACATATGCAAGGTTTTCCCTTGGCCCTTGATTTGAAACAGAAATGGAAAGTCGATGGGATGAATTGCAATGCAGTGAAAGAGATTCCTGAATTTGTCCTTATGAGAAGACATTCACATTTTACATAGGTAAATCCCTAAAAATCACCAACAGTCAATCTTTCCTTTGGAGTTTCCTGGTAACATTTCAAACTCTGCCTGCACTGAGCATGAGCCAGAAACCATCGCTCTCACAGGCCCATGAAATATGCAAGGCAGAAGACAAATGGATTCACAGATGTGCCGAGGGAATAATGCATATATCTGTGTATCTCTATACCTACATCTGTGTTAATTTTCTTGCAATAATGTTAGAAAACCAAGTGTATTAATGAATAATGTCAACAGGAAAAAGCAAACCCTAGGCAGAAAAGAAGGCATATTGGTTGTTGTAGTGCAAGGGCTGAAAAGAAGTTGTAATATCACAAGATGGAGTCAGAAAATAGAATTTTTCCAGGTATCAGAAGGCACCAGCAAACAAAATCACTGACAAATTAAACATAGCTCTTAAACAAAATTCTTGTATTTGTCATCCTGAGAAACAGAAGTTTTTCTGATATGAGCAAAATTTTCTGCATATATGTTTGAGACATTGTCTGCTGAAGAAAAGTGAGACTGTATCAACACAACAGCTGCAGAAAATGCATCCTGTGCTCATCCTCATAGAAACCTCCTGCCTCTGCTAAGGTGGACATGAACAGAATGCAACCATGAGAAAAGAACTGGAAAGGAGCCACTCAAGGGTGAAGATCAGTAAAATTCAGCTATTTTTGTTGTGTCTGGGGTTTTGCCACCTGAATTTATGGAGGACTTTGAGTCCCAGCATCCATCACAGACAAATGCTGCAAAGAGAGAAGATGGAACTGTGTGTTCCAGCACAGCACATGGATTTTTCTCCTTGCATACAGCTCTTTTTGCTTCATCCCCTTCACTATAATGACAGTAATCTGTAGCTCCTTATCCCCATGACTTCAAACCTGATTTTTAAAGGCTCCTTCACATGGCATTGTGAGAGACTCACCCAGACTCACTCCTCTTCCAGTGCATCTGTTCCAGCCGAAACACAAAACCCACGCATGCCAGAAGCCCACACACAATCTCATTGCTATGTGTGAGTGTTCTCCTGTACCTTTGTGCACATCTGTGCTTCAGCCCAGACCAGACATTGCTCAGCAATGCTGCGAGGGTCAGATTTTGTTTTTCCTCACCAAAATTGTGGTGCTGAGAACAGCACAGGCTGCAGACCGATCCAGGCATTCCCATCTGATTCCTGAGTTGCTGGTCATGAGGAATCGCAACAGACATTTGTTTGATGGATAAATCCAAATGCATTGGGAAAATGCACGCTGTGAGCACGTTTCATTTGACTGTTTCCATCATAGCCAGTGCCTTTTAATGAGGGGATGCCTGAACAAACAAAGCAGTGTTTGCTGGAGCTGATAGAAAAGATGGCTCTGCCTGAAGTACAACGCTGCCTCAAGTAATAGCAGTGGAAAGCAAACACCCCAACCCCTCTCTGTCCCTGCTCTCAGCTTGCTGGAAAATGGAATTATGACTGCCACAATCTCTGCTTCAAGAAGAGAAGGAGGAGTGGGATCTCCTGAGCCCACACAGCCCAGCTGCTGCTGCTGCCATTGCTGCCAGCTGATGTGGAACCCCCAGTGCAGTGCAGCCTTGGCTCCAACCCACCCACATGGGAGGCTGCACTTCTGAGATGGGAAAAAAGTCCTACTAAATCCTGTGCTGATTGAAATTCCTGATTGGTCCTACGTGGAAATTACAGGTAAATGCATCCTTCAAAACCGAGCCTGAAACAGGCACAGCGATGTGAGAAAAGATGTGAGAGTGGTGGACCCCTTGGACGGAGCACTATAGTACAAACAGTCTTTAAACCAAGATATCATGTCAGATGATGCTCATTTTTCTAAGCCTTCAACTCTCTTGGCTGTTGGATTTGCACTTTGCTTTCTATTATTACTTTTTTATTAGGAAAACTTAAATCCTGTTGAGAAGAGCTTATTTAGGTTGAGCTGTCGCCTTCAGCTTCAGAACATTAAGTCCTGACAAATGCTTCTTTTGAAGTCTGACACCTGTTTGTTTGGCATTTCCCACTTTCAGGAACTCACTAGACTATAATAATACTCAGCACAGCAGAAGTAAAGAGAATGAATTAAAGCAGAAATGCTTTCAGATGTGAAAGAGCAGTACAAAAGAACATCCCTTTGCTCAGGGTTCCTCAGTAGTTTCGAGAGGACCTCAGGAGAGCTCAGCTCCAAGCTGTATGTTTTGGGTTTTTTTTCTGTAATGGGATTCTAATGCCCATGAAACAACCCAGAGCAGCAGCCCTGGAGACCAGAGAATTCTGTCTTAAAACAGCTACAAAACAGCAGGAGAAACCGAGTTTCTTTGCAGGCACTTTTAGAAGTAGAGAAATATCCTTATTATCAGACCATGTATCAGATATCTGCTCCTTTTGTAATTGAAGTGTTGGAGGAGAATGCTTCATAAATACTCAGAGATGGGATCCTGTTAGATTTTCTTTTATATTTGGCTTTATGAGGATTTTGATGTTAAATTCCTTCAAATAACGATTTATCAGTTTGGGGGTGTCTACATTTAGAAGAGAACGTGTAGCCCACTTACCTCAATGAAGGAAACTCTCACGAACTCTCCCTAAGCCTAGAGCAGACCCACAGGGCAAGATCCAAAATTTATTTACCTTTGCCATGTACTCAGACACCACACCTATGGTTTTTATTGTATTCACCAGAGTTTCAGGTAAGAATTTGCAACCGAAATTGAGTAATTGAGTTATTAGGAACTGGGTGCTTGAATTAATTCCTCAAAAAAATCCACCTTGTCTTGATATTTTGAAACCTGCTTTTAATCTTACAAAATGGAATTTTTTTCTATGGCCAACAACGTATTCAGTCTCCTTTTGTGCAAGATTTGCCATGATGGAATATATATTTAATTGTGTCCTGAAAATTGTAAAGACCTTAAACAAAACCTGTTAGATTTATTTCATTAAAGAGATGACAAAAAATCCTTTTAAAACTAGATTACAGGGAGCACTGCAATGCTTCTTAAATTCTATAATAAAAAAGTGACTAAAATGTATAAAATCTGTTTAGAACAGTTTCACACCACAGCAAACTCTCTAATCAAACTGACTATCCTTCAGGAGAATATTTTTTCCAGGATTTTTAAGCCGTGCTTATCCCTACTGGGGATTCTGTTGGCAGGGCTCTACCCTTTTTAAGAGTACTCAGCACGTTCTTTACAACGTTGGTTCCATCTTTTCCCAAATTTGCTAATCTGAAATATCCCATACAAGGCTCTGCCTTGGAATGACATTTTGGTAAAAATTCATCTCCCACACTTCAGGCGATTCCATAAATAAGATTAAAGAGCAAATGAATTTATGAGAAAGATGTACAAGCACTGGAAGGTGCAGAGCTGGGCTCCCCAGGCGGCTCTTTCAGAGGCAGCTCCCAGAAAACACAAGAGCTGCTCACACAGCCCTGGCATGGCAGATCCTTTGGCTGCACATCGTTAATCAGCCAGGTTGTGCAGAAAGAAAGGAGAAATAACCCTTTTCCCTGGGCAGCTCTGTCACAGCAGCCGCCGTGGCTGATGGAGAACGGGGCCGTGCCCTGCCCCGCGGCCTTCCTGCACCCACAGCAGTGGGATCTCTGCTCTCCCTGGGGGAAAACTGAGTAGAGTTTCCTCCCTGGGTGCAAAGCTGGCTGTGTTTTCACTCTGCTCTCCCTGGGTGCAAAACTAAGCGGGGTTCTTCCCTGGATGCAAAGCTGGGTGTGTTTTCACTCCTGGGACCCCAAACCTGTCTGTGGCTCTCCACGTGACACATTTCCATCTGAAGACTCCCACTCCACCACCTTTGACCAGGAACTTGTCAGCCCTAAGCTTTTGTGCCTATATATTTATATATGTGGAAAGGTCACAGTTATTTACGTGGGTAGATGTGAAAAGTAAATTTTTTGCTGTTGGTAGCGAGCAAATTAAAAAAGGTAGTGATGAGAATATTATACAAACATATACACAAATATATACACTCAGTGTATATATTTATAAGCTAAATATCACATCTTCTCATCTACAGATATCTGAAAGCTTTAGGTAAGTAAAATATATTATTATCTACCTGCAAACTATGATCTGTTGCAACTGCATTGCTGTAGGCAGGGCTGTAAGGCCAATTTCGTTAAACAGGTGGGTGCTTCAATTTTTATTTAACATTGGCAGATTTTAACTGGTGGGCTTAGATTTACATTGCTGGACAAAGGACTTAAAGCAAATTACACCTCTTAATTAACTGAATGATCCATAATGCATTTCATGCCTGAGCAAATATAATTGAAACAATTGCAATCATATTAGCAATGCAGAAAATAATCAAACTCCTGGCTTAACTCTTGGTAAACACTGGTCACTTTTCTGATTTTGCAACAAAAATGAAGCACCAGCACTGCTGTAAAGCATTAACATCGGGGTTGGTGTATTTCCAGCCCAAAGTGCTGTTCTGTTTTCAGCTCTGCAGTTTCCTAGAAGACAGGCCCAAAACCATACTCAAAGCAAGCAGCAATCATCACCAAGAGAGAAATTTCTCATACTCCAGCCCTTACCAGAACACTTTGGAATCCAAAATTAGTAATCAAATGTGAATCTTTTCTAGAGAAAAAAAAAAAACCCTCATGAATAAAAAAAAAAAGATAATCCAAAGACAAATGAGTAACTATGTTATTCAAAGGATAAAATAATGAAATGTGCATTGAAGAGCCATATCAGCTAGTGGGGAGTATTTTAAAATACTTTTGGAGGTGACCCTCTCTGCCAGGGCTAATGGACAAGGCAGAAGGGGACTCGAATAGCAGCAATGCTTTTATCTCCTGTGACAAGTTTATTTGAAGATTTTTACAGATAAACATGTCATTTCTGATTTTTTTTGTTGTATATTTTTTCAAGAATTTAAGTTTACACAACACCTAAATAGGCTGTTCATTTATATTATTCATGCTTACAGTTATATATGTCATTACTCCAGTGTGAATGAGTTGTACAACCAGTATTAACTTTGCAGAGGACATTTAGAACTGATGGAAGGGCTGCATACAAATTCAGCAACAAATCCCTTTTGCATTAGAGAAGGTTTCAAATATTTCACTTGCTAAAAACCGTTCTATTAGTGAATGGGGATCATCACAATATATCCAAAGGGAAACTTAAAAAAATATATTGTGTGAAACTATTTATGAAATCTAAATCAATGTCATCCATAAGAAACCACAGAAGTTCAAATCAATTGATCCAAAAGTAGTTTAAAATCAGTGTCAGGCTTTGCCTATCACAATCATTCTGCTGCATTCTCAGTTCTCTTGCAGTATTTCGATGACATATAACTAGAGCTGAGTACTTTGTAATGAATAATTGATTTCACCAATTTTTCCTCTTTTTAATTTTTTTTTTCTATGACATATGCATAAATAAACAGATCACGCTTTCCTTTATTCCTGATTCAAAGTTCTCTGACAGCCCCTCCTCTCCCAGCTTCCCTTTGCAGTGCTCGGATTGCCTCCATGTCCATTCCAGATTCTGAAGCTGAGCAGGGTCAGCACCAGAGCTCTGCAGTTTCCCTGTGCCTGGTCATGCCCCATTGTTTCTATTCCCCAGCTGGACTCTTCTGAAGTAATTGGGTGTGAATGTTCATGGAGAATAAATTAGACTTGGCTTTTTTTTTGTGATCCTGAATGTGAAACCAGCTCTCTCTTGTGCATTGGCACCAATAAAACTCAGAAGAAACTCCACGAAAAGCTGACACACAAAAGGCAAGAGCATAGCTGAAAGGAACTAATTTAAAAATTCATATGAATATTCATAGGATTTTTTTTTTTTTCCCAGTGTGTTCCCCAATTAAATGTTAGGAAAGCAACTTTTTCTCTTAGTGGATTCAACTTTGGACAGTTCACCTGCTCCTGATGCGGCCACTGGGAACATTTTAGTGGTTGAAAGGAAGGACAAGCTCGGGGCTCTTGTCATTCTGGAGTTCAGTCAGTGTTTTCCTGGCCCCAAGCCCAAAGGCATCTCCTGTTTTAGAGCTGTGAAGCTCTTTGGAAGAGTGAAGCTGAAAGGCAAAGCCGGGCAGTTTCCTCGCGGAGAGGAGGAGGGGAACGCTCTTCCTCGTGTGAAGCAACACTGAGGCAGCCCTTTGCTGCTGCACAGTAACCTGTCAGTCCCTGCTGTGGTTCTGGCAATCCTGACATGTGTGAAGCACAGATTTCCCCACGCCACGCCGGGAGGCAGAGCTGCAATCCACCCCTGCCAGCAGCCACGCAGGCGCTCCCCACTCCCCACATCCCTGCCTCTCACTGCCCAAGGGAAGAGAGGCAGCCTGAGATTATTTTAACAGTTACCCCACTTTTGATAGATTTCGAAGAGATTACAGGATTAAAAAAGTCAAAATCCATACCAAGAGAGGCCTATCCTGCTGATCATAATATACCCCGAGCACAAAATTTAAAGATAAAGTATCACAGCTGGGATAAAAATTTGAGTCAGAAGTTGCTCTCCACAAGCAGAAGCGATGCTTTAAGGCTGTTTTGCATTGGTACATTCGGAGCACATTGTTTCCTAATCTACTCCGAAGAAATGTTTAGGGATTTTATTAACATAAAACAAGATAGTGAGAGCAAATTTGATATCAATTAACATACTAATTAAATGTCACTTAGTAGTTTTAGCAATTACTTGATATTTAATTAACCACTTGAATACCTTGGGAGATCCAGATTATTGTACGTGTAATCAAAGGGCAATTCTTCTGACCCTGTGGGTATGTGCTGCATGTCAAGACAATCTGTAGATGGCAACAAAAATAACTTTCTGCACTGCCACCCCAGGTATGTCGAGCTGCTGTGTGCCCAGGAGATTAATTTACTCATTTGAAAGAACTAAGTATCAGTTAAAAAGCTTAAACATACCTCAAGTGATTAGGGGCCTACATAAACAACATGAACAACCTAGAAAATATCAATTATTTTCGTTCAGGACACATTTTAAATTCATACTGCGAAATCGTCTTGGCATTATGAGACTTGTTCCTACTGTACCAGGAACTTTTATTTTTAGCAAAGAGCTACAAGGATTGGAGAGCAAAGAGACAAATATTTTTAGTAAAAAATTACTTAAAGAGGGGAAATATGTACCTGAAATCTTCTGGACTGTGTTCACACAGAGACACCTGTTTTCGCATAATGGAGATTTCCTGGGGAACCATTTCTGTGCAGTTTGAGGGGAAAAAAAAGCTTTAAGCACTCACAAAACAGGGATGTTCTGTGTGTTGATTTGCCCTCTCCTACAGCTAAGTGTCCTTCCTCCTGCTTCTTCTGGAGCAGCCTCGGTGCCGCTCAGCTCACGCTGATAAATTGCACCACACTGCCAATGACTGCCATGGCCACCTGCAGCAGCGCCACACTGCAGCCACAGGATCTAAGATTCGCTCTTGTTCATATCTCCCACTTTTCTAAGTGGACATTAACAACCCATAACTCTCAGTTTTGGTCTCGTGCTTGTAAACCCAGCAACGTTCCCACTGCTTTTGACTGTCTTCTCTGTTGGTGTGTTGTTTAACTTCCATTTGTGCCTGTGTATGTCAATGTGGAGAAACGGAGCAAAGGAACCTTTCTGTTGCCTTTGTAGCTCTTTCCCATTTGCCATAAAAAACCCCCAAAACTTCACTCATCTGTAAAAGAAACTTTGCTATATGCGGGTTTTCAGTTAATTTTTCAGTTCTTGCCTCTGTCTCGTTCCTATACTGATTAAAGCTTTTCATTTACGATGCACCTTCAGATCTCTCTCAAATCAGTGACCCGTCCCTCTCACTCCACCAGAACCAATCTAAGTCTCTAATGGTCTCTTTGAAGTAAAAATAGAGAAAGAATCCTCCTTCCTCCTCCGTGTTCACCTATCAGCCCCCTCCCATGGCTACTGCACACCGTTCACTTAAAATCTTTCCCCCTTTTGCTTTTGTGTCTCTGTCTCCCTTGGTTCTCCTGAAAAAAACCTCTGATTTATCCTTCAGATGGTATTTATCAGACTTCTTCATTTATGTGTTGCAATGGCATGGATTTCTTTCAAGTTCCTCCGAGGCCCTCTCTTGACATAGCCCATACCAAGGAGATTGAAAAGTACCTGATTATTTCAACCTTAAAAAAGATTTTCTTATAATTTTAAGTGCATGAAATGACCTGATCTCATTCACAATTTAAAAAGGACGTTCACGTCTTAACTATAGTTTCTTAATCAGAGAAGATTTAAAGGAAATAGAGGAGGTGGTTTGGCATTTGCTGAGCTCAATTCCGCCTCCCTGGAATTTAAAAATAAAAGAATATAAACAATTCGTTGAAATCTTTATATTCAGTGAGACCATATCCATATAAATGAAGTCCTGTTTAAAGGGTTAAAAAAACCCGAGTGATTCAATCTGTAGCTTTTGGATTTAAAGTTCCACAGTACAGCACAAGTTAACCAAATGTTTTGAAGTTTAAATTACTGTCTTTTTATTAATGTAGCTTTGTAATATACAGATTGTAAAAAGTAAATTCCAAAATATGGATTTTTAAGCTGTGTTTGATGCCAGTTTAAATTTGTTTGTTTGTACCCCAGCCTTGGTTCATCCTGAGCAAAGGAACAGTGCTCTAAGACATGGTAGGAAATGCCCTGACCAGGAGCTCATTTATTTACTTCTTTAAAATATCAGTGTAGTGCAGAAAGAAGAGAATAAACTTGTTTGAACTAATTAAGAAACTCTCCATTGTTTACCCTGGTTTGGTTTTGTCTCGTTTTCCCTCGAGGGGATCCTGCCACCACTGCTGTAAGAGGAGTGACCAAAGCACTGAGGAACTGTCCTCTTGGGAGGGTATTTAAATTAAATGGTTTGCATTAAAGCCATGTCTGCTCTCCAACATCAAACAGAAGATATCAGAAGCTTAAAATATCCACTAATAGCCCTAAGTAATACTGCTGTACTTTAGCATCTGAAAATTATGTATTTCTAAAAAGGAAGATAATTTGGGAACGTATTTTCCCACTATTATCAATGTTGGGAAATCTAAGCAAATTCAGAAATTAGAAACAAAAACATAAGTAGGTGAAAAGAGTAGCTTAAGTAAAAAAGCCTAAAAACCTCATTCTGACACTGCACTTTCTGTCATTACATTTCAAATTACTCGACAAACAAGATCACTGTGACAGTTGGCAACTCTCTTGCATGGTTCTGCTGGCACAAGCACAGACCTGTGAGTACAGTCAATCTTAAAAAATTGCACTTCTGTGATGCAAATGTGTCCACCAGTATTTGTCAAAAATTTCTGTTCCACTCAAGCTTTTCCCCTATTTTATTGTCCACGCGCCATGTCACCAAAACCTGAATTCCTGTATTCAGCACCCACAGCCATTTTTCCATATCCCAAAAGTATTAATTTTAAAAATTGGATATTTACTTCATAAATTGAAAAAAAGAAATCTTTCACACTATTCAGGGACGTTTTTGCCAGATACACTTTGCCATCAAAGCAATATTTATAGATAATAATATAAATCTAATGATTATTTACCTGAATACCTCTCTATATTGTTCAAACTTGTATTTATCAATATGCTTATACTGTAATAATATACTGGGAAAGAAAAAAAAAATACATTAAAAAGACCACAGGGGTTGAGGATTTTGTCTGGAAGAAAGGAAAATTAGTCTTTAATCAAAAAAGGCGCAGTTACAAAAGGATTAATTTTGGATCAGGACATATCATGAGTTAGATATTTTTCTGTCCCAGCTGAGAGCAGTAATTGGAAAATCACAGTTTACACAAAAAAATAATTATTTTCTTGTGATCTGCCTTTCTTTCATGAAGTCTTGCATCTCCATCACTCAGTTACAATCTGAGAGATTAGGGACTCAATAGACACTGGATTAAAGGTCACCTATTATGACAGACAGGATTTAATTGCAATATTGACATAAATTCCTTATGAACCACAGGCTTAAAGCTGCTTGTACACATTCAGCATACTAAAAAGGGGTGGAATATTCATCACTTGCACTATGGGAAAAAGTCTAGCAGGAGTCTAAAACCAGAGCGAACCTCCTTTTTTAAAAGAAGAAAATTAGGAAATGTTGGGTGGTTGCAAAATTGCAGATTAAATCTTCTTCCATTACAGAGAGTAAAAGTTAGCTTGATTGCGCTGCTGTAAGAACTTCCTAGGGGAAATTAAAGTTGATAATCTCAAGGTGTTTCCCAGAAGACACCATGCATTCGGTAATGTTCATTATAGTCTGCAGAACGGCAGCCAGAATTTAAAGTGAAGACTCCTAAGGTTTAATCAATATAGACATTTTAAATTGCTCACAGTATCAAGCCCTGAGTATGAAACAAAGATGCAGTGAGAAGGGAAGCCACGGCGCTCTGGGTGGGTTCTTTTCTGCATTAACTGGCGGGTTCATGGCAAAGGGTGAACAGTGACGGCCAAAACTCCACAACAATTTTTGTAGCAATGTCATCAGTGCCTCGTTGGGCCTCTGGGACTTCGACAGCTCTGCCTGATTTCAGTGAATAATTCTTAAAACCAGGCAGCAGGAGAATACTTGTTACAAGGTTTATAACCTATACGTTACTTTTAAAAACAATTAAGAAGTTAACTATTACAAAACAGATTTTAAATTTCTTTTAGAAGATCATGGAGAGTATGAAGACTTCAATATGAAAAAAAAAAAAAGCCAATTAATAATTAGCTGTTTGACACTTCTCCATGTTTTAAAGCAAGAAATAAAAGAATATCCAGCCTAAACCCATATTGGTGCTTGTCATCTGGTGATATACTCACAACCCGTAAAGGACAGAAATGGCACACTAACAGTTCAAAGCACAATGAAAATTAATCTTCAATTGTGATTAAATGAGTTTGCAGCATCTGTGGCATCTTTAGACAAGAGAAGTTGCCAAATGGCCAACTGCAAAAATAATCCAGCAGGCTTCAGAGCTGGTGAGGAAAAGCTGCCTAAGAACAAATGATTTTAGCTGGAGCCAAGGAGGACACTGACCCTCTTAAATCTTCAGTAACCTGGACAAAATTCAAGAGGGTTTTTAGGACTAAGGGAAGGACCCAGAATTTCAAACAAAATGTGGCTGGAAATAATTTTTGAGTGAGCCAGGACAGGATTTATGGTTCTTGTCCATCTGGTGCTGGCTAAACAGCATCCATTCAGCACAGAAGAGAGATGATGCCCCTGATTTTATATGGGTATTTATGTCTTCCCATTCCTTTGATATACAAAGGATAATCAAGCCTAAAAAATTCAAACAACTCCATCAAAAAGAGCCCAGGAGATGGATATAAATTAAATAAAAATTCTGAAGAGCACTGTGGTAAAAAAAAAAAAAATTATGTTTCAGAGCCATTAACTTTTTGAGATAACTGGGATCTGATGGGGACCAAGCTCTGCAGGGTTCATCCTATTTCAAAAAATTATTGCTCTTCTCTGCCATCCATCTGTCCTCCAGGGTTCTGGTCTTTTCCTGATTCCTTAAGGAGGATCTGGTAGGTGAATTTTTCATTGGGTTTCAGACCATGAGGATAACCTCCACTGACTTCTGATGTGCTGGAAATAAAAGGGGTCCCTCCCTTTTGTGTTTGGGTACTTTTTCTGGATGCTTAAAGGGAATTGAATAAAGTCAGTTTTAATGACTACATTGCTCCTATTTTCTGGAGGAGTAATTTAGTCATTTTCTTTTCATTTTAATTTAGGTAAAATATCTAAAAAGACTTAAAATACAAAGTGTATTAAAATGTTATTATATTTGGATGAAGCTGATGTTAATAATTTCCAAGACCTAGTCCTTGCTTGTCCTTTTCCTGTGACTTTGGATTAGAAAATTATGACTTGGATAATTAAGAAATCCGACGTTCTTCAGAAAAGAAAGTATAAAATATTCTGCTGAATCTTTCCTAGACAGCACAGTTGGAACCGAGGGTCATTTTGTTCAAGAGAAAATAAATTCTGCTGAGCTGAACTCAAGAATAGGCAAGAGAAAATGAGTAACTGAACTTGAGGATCAGAAGGCAGCAC
The DNA here is from genome assembly GCA_013397795.1 of Orthonyx spaldingii. Lineage (NCBI taxonomy): Eukaryota > Metazoa > Chordata > Aves > Passeriformes > Orthonychidae > Orthonyx > Orthonyx spaldingii. The sequence goes on along the minus strand of VZTJ01000523.1, from coordinate 512,545 downwards.
TAGTTCTTGAAGAGAGAAAAAGTTTCCTGTGTCAGTGAAAAGTGCCCACCTCATCTGGCAGTTGCACTCCTTGGTCTGGGTTTCTTGGCTGACCAACACTTTAACTGCCACTAAGAGGAGATGGATCTTAAATGCACATGGTGTGCTCATCAGAACCAGTACAACAGAAATTTATAAGAAAATATTTGGTCTCTATTAATTAAAAAAGGCCCATCCCTCCTTTATTGAAGTTATAGTGAAACTGGCAAAATAAAAAGAAAAAATCAGAGTTACTATCAGCCTCTTCCTCAGCTCATTTTCCATGCCCTGATTCCACAGCTCATTTTTAACCGTGACCTGATCTGACATTCTGATGGAAATTACTGTTAAACAGACTGAAAATGGTGTGGTAACCTTATTTCTGTATTTGTCTGCTTTTCCCCTGTTCCATTGCACCCAGAATATTATCTCACCACACCTTTTTAGCACATTATCTTGTTTCTTACATTGTGAAGTGCAAACTGAGATTATAAATGATGACAGGTTGTTTAAAATATGAATGCAGTGAATTCCAAGCTTGCTTTATGACAGATAGCTTATACATGGTCTTAGAGACTCTACATGAGTTAGGCAATTGCTCTTTTTAATCACTTTTAAGAATTGCATGATAACTTAAAATGCAATATAAACCAAAGCACCTCAGTCAACCAGCACTCGTTGTGGATTCTGAAAGTGCTGAGGGAACAATTACAAGTGTACAGGTATGAAAACTAAAATCAATAACAGAAATGACTTATTAAAAATGAATGTTTTATTCCATTTCCTTTCCAGATGATGCTGTCAATACAATCAATGTAAAATAAAGTGCCGTAGTTGAGCAATCACTGGAATCTGGAATCTCCATATTCTCTACTGTATTGGGTTTGTAAGGTTTTGGTACCAGGGGAGCTCATAAATTTCAGACTGTTCTGTTTCAAAGCCTTTTATGCAGCTAAAAGTTCCAAGATTAAAACTTTTAAAATTTAGTTAGCCAGTTTTTGAAAAGGAACTGTAGATGTACTCTGATGTGTCTTTGACAAATTCATCCCAATTAATGGGAGGAAGTTCTGGTGTTCTGTAAATCTCAGTGGAGAAAAAGTATTGTCAAGTGTGCCAAGTGTTGGAGTTGTTACAGGAAAACCAGACTTTTTTTTAATTTTTGAATCAAAAAAATAAAACTATAAATACATTTAGATAAACTCTTTATTTATTTGTTTTAAAAACTGTATCTATAAAAATGTACCCCATTCACAAACACTATTTATATAAACACCTATATAAATACACTTATATTTACTTATCTGTAAATGTACTTAAATATAAATGTATTATTTAACATTTGCCTTGGAGGAGTTTTGCTAAAATAGCTTTGTCATCACATCTTTGACTCCTTCACCACAGTGCAAGTCTTTGGCAGGGCTGGGATTTGATTCTAAATAAGAAGCTGACTTCCTTTCTGTTGGTAAGTAGATGAAGGAATAAATAATTCACATTGTGTTTTCTTCGTGTTTGTTGATAACCCTGTGATTAGAGCTCATAAGAGACTTTGAAGATTTTTTAAATATAAAACTTTAAACAAAGTTACCACCTTGGCCTATAATTGCCCAGTTGGAATGCAAGTCACTCTTTTAGGAACTGATCCTCACTGCCAGGCAATGTAGGAGGCACTGTGAGAGAGCACCTAGAGCTGAGAAAATGGGACTGGGTGGTTGGGGAGAATTAAAACTTGTTCTTGGTAGCAAACAGAGACTGGTGAGATTGGAATAAAGATATCTCAACCACAGTTTGTGATCGGAGTGCTCTGAAAAAACTCAGATTTTCAGTTCTGCAAGACTAAGATCTGCTGAGAATTTTCTGTCAGCTCGTGTGTTAGCAGTCCACAAACGCTTTCTGCCTTAAACACTAACCCAGTAATTACTTCCAAAGCAAGATCACATGGGAACCTGTCTGCAAGAATAAACACCACTTAAGGAGTAAGGAGGGCTGAAATCAATGCTGAGATTTACCTTGTCATCTTGAACTTTTAACTCCTCAGACATGTAGAACTTAAGGTTTAGCAAACACATCCAATATTAATTTCTGAATAAAATAAATAATTTCTTCTTGCAGGGAAAGGTGAAATAAACGGGTCAAGCACGCTCTCCATACACGTATTTCTGATAGAGGTAGGGACATTCCTTGTTGGACTGCAGGGTTAACTGCGAATGCTTTTAGTAATAGGATTGGTAAAAGCACCTTCAAAATTAGTAAGAAAGATGAAACCAAAACCCATGCTAGACTAAGTTTCTTACCATTAGCCTGGGAGGAAAAAAAAGAAAAGGAAGTTGGTTATTTCAGTAGCTGAGAAGTTGTGATCTATTTATAACCTGCCTGTACAAGAGCACGGGAAAGCACTCTGACAACAGCAGGCCTTTCCCATTTCAAAGGCACACGGAAGAAACAGTGGACAGGAAAGAATTCTTACATTAAAAAATAGAACATCATGCAAAAAACGCCTTTTGAGTGGGCTATGATTGTCTTTTTTTACCTGGGGTGATGCAAATTAGCAGCACTTCATGGAGTTCCACTGGTGTAAGATGAATGATCAAAGTGAACTAGCACAAACAAAAACAGTAAAACCATTCATATTTTCACCTTTACTAGGAAGAAAAGGAAAACTATTTGGTGTATTAAAAAATACAGGTCTAGGACTACTCATTTTATCAATTTAAGCTCATAAATAACATTAAGTAATAGATCCACATACTGATTCAGGGAAGGAATTGAGGAATTGATTTGAGTGTTAGAAAATTCTGTCGCTATTGGCATATTTAAACCCATCTCTCTGCAACTCTGGCGCTCCAAACACAAAATGACCATTGCGAGTGATTTCCTGAATTCATGTCCATAGGACGCTACAAAACTGCTTTTGAACAGATTAAAAATAACACATTAGTTTTCACAAGGAAGCAATCCAGGAACCATTTTCAGGCCCTTGGACCACCAGGCACAGCTCATTTCCATCCAGCTGAATGTTTCTGTGCCAAGGCAGGGCAGTCCTACCACGGCTGCCTGGTAGGGGATGGTTCCTGGCCTGGGCTAATCCCAAACTGCTCAAGCGTGGTTGAGTGGCTGCTACTTAGGTCCTGATGAGTGGAAAACCTGCCAGTATTTAACAACTGAGCAGCAGGAACGGGGAGCTCACGGGTGGCTGAGGATGCAGCCGTCACACCGAGCAGGCCGTCACAGGCACTGAGATTTCAGGGATTCCGAGGTTTCTCTCCAAGCCCTGGATCCAGGATGGACCTCCACCTGTCAGAAGAGGGCTTTAGATGTGAAAAGGAAACTTCAAATATTTGTTATCCAAGTTGGATGGGCCTAGAGGGAAAAAAACCAACCCCCATCATTCTGCTGCAGCGAGCACAGGCCTTGCTGATTATTATGACTGACATATCATAATCCAATAACTTCCTTTCCACATAAAATCAACCCTTCACTCTACAAAACCATCAGCGGGACTTACAAACCATTCCAGGCTGTAAAAAGCTTCATTGCTGATCTAATTATGCTCTGCTTCTCACAGCTCTGGGAAGTGCAGAACAATCAGAGCACAGAAGGAACCAGCGCTGAATCTCCTCCCTCAGCACAGCCCCCCACGCTCCGATGGACAGGGACAGCACCCCGGAGCAGCTCCTCTGCCTTCTCGGAAAGGGAACCTGCTTTTAGCCCATTCTGTCTGCTTTATGTCCCACCAGGACAACCCAAAGCGGCTGTAGGTGCAGCCCGGAGAGGTGGTGGAAGGGTCCAGAAGAAGCACAGAAGCTGCGGTGATGTAACAAAGCTAAGATGGCAAGAGGAACGTGTCACCTGCGTGCCCTGGCAGCCAGGAGGGATGGCAAATGGAATGTGTCACCTGCGTGGCCTGGCAGCCAGGAGGGACATCCATGTCCTGGGGGGCACCAGGAACAGCAGCACAGGGTGGTTGAGGGAGGGGATTGTCCCCAACTGCTCTGCACTGGGGCGGCCTCACCTCCAGTCCTGGGTGATAAAAATAAATAAAACAACAAAACAATACAAATAAAGATATAAAGCTGTTAGAGAGCATCCAAAGGAGAGCAATGAGGATGGTGAAGGGCCTCGAGGGGAAGCCGTGTGAGGGGCAGCTGAGGGTGCTTGGTCTGTTCAGCTGGAGGAGACTGAGGGGAGACTCAACTTCCTCGTGAGGGGAAGAGGAGGGGCAGACACTGATCTCTGCTCTGTGTGACCAGGGACAGGAGCCACGTTGTTTAAGGGAGGATTGGGTTGGATATTAGAAAAATGTTCTGGCCCCAGAGGGTGGCTGGGCACTGAAGAGGCTCCCCAGGGCAGTGGTGGCAGCACCAAACCTGCCAGAGCCCCAGGAGCGTTTGGACAATGCTCTCACATGATGGGATTCCTGGGATGTCCTGTGCCAGGAGCTGCACTCGATGATCCTCATGGGTCCCTTCCACCTCAGGATACTCTGTGATTCCATGGAGAGCAGAGGACAGAGCTGGAGGTGCCAGCTGCGCACTGTGGAGGACAGAAAAGAATTAAATCGGTTATGTGGAAGGCCATAAAGAGTAGAGGCAGAACGCAGAGGAAGGTGGTCCGTGAGCCAGAGCTCATGTGACAAAAAAATTGGAAGAATTAGAGGCAGAAGGAGAGGCAGAAAAATCACAAGGAGTGAAATAAGAGAATGGAAAAAATCCCTCTGGGGTAAAGGAAAGGAGACTTACACGGTCAAGAGACAATGAAGAAAAGAAAAATGAATGAGCAAAAATGAATGAGTAGATCAGAAGTTACGTTTTTGCAGGAGAAAGGCCAGAAAAAAAAGAAGGGGAGAAAAAGCAGAGCAATTAATAAAAGGAATGAGACAGTAGGGATGAAGGGAGGGACATGAAAGTGACATAAAACAGCACAAGGCACACACATTGGAAGAAACAAGCACTCTCTTATTTATTCATACCTCCATATTTTATGTTATCTTCCTAGCAAGCATCCCAGAGCTCCACAGATAACTTATTTTTGGGAAGTGGAGGGGTGTGAAATGGGGAATGGACTGGCAGCATGGTGGTGGGGGTGGTGGATTTACTTCAGCTCCTCTTCCTTCTTGGATTCCTGGACATATATTTATTGAAATTACTCAGACTAGTGGCTGGTACTTTTTCAGCAATATCAATATCTTATTTGGAAGAGAGAGGAAAATTTATTTTAAAAAACCCAACAAAACCAAAACCAAAGAACTCTGAGAAAATTCAAAGAAGGAAATACAGATGTGAGGAAGGGACTGGCATCATTTTTCGGCCACTACCAGCAGACTGCAATATTCAGCTCCTCTAGATCACCAAACACTTCTTGCTATTTGAATGACACATGAAACAGAACAGAGATATGATTTCTCTTTCCTGAATATTGCATTAACACCTGATTAACACTGCCTGATAAAGTAAATATAGAGGGAAATGAAAAAAAAGCACCCTTTTAAAAATAATGTGAGCTAATTCTCATATTATTCAGATATTTTGTTGGAATTTTTAAGGCTTTCAAGGAACATTTAACTTTCAGTTCTCCCTTTTACCCCTTATCCTTTAACTAGTTTCTTGCTATCACAACTATTTGTCAGAAAAAGAGAAAATGCAGTGAAAGCAAGGGCAACACATCAGAAGGTTTCATATTTTGTTGTTAATCACTCTGACAGATGTACTTATAAACCCATGGACCACTGTGATGAAAACCAGAATGGAAAAATGTTATTAGCTTGGCCAGAAATAATTGCCCACTAGCATTCACTGATATTAATTTTGGATTCATATTTATGATTATTTCTACCTGTCCATTTCAAGGGCAATTTTAGAATGCCCAGAGCACGGCTCCCAGGTTGTTGTGTCATCCACCATCACATCCTGGGCTTTTATTGGATTCATTTTTCCTTCAGCAAGTATTTGCTCTTGATGCTTAATTCAGAAGCTTCTTGATTCTGTGCTGAGAATAAAAATACAGAATTGGTTCTCCAATTAGCAAACATTTTCAGCTGCAAAACTATCAAATCAATACCATACCCTCAGCAATCATTTTACTTACAAAAGCGTGATTTTTTTTTTTTTTTTTCCAAGAGCCCTCAACGCCCATTTTTTGGCTAATTAGCTGCCTGTCTGCCTTATCCAAGAGGCAGAGTTTAATTCCAAAATTAAAGACTGGAAAGACCCATGAAAAAAGATCTCCAAATGCAAATTGCTTGCATTCAAACAAAAATAAAAAATCAGTGCAGCCCTTTCTCCTATGAAAGATTTCTTGTGCAAATCAAAATGCAATGATTAAGAAAAATTTGGAAGACATTGCTCTGGTGATGCTCTGCTCTTTCATGCTGTTTATCCTCACATTGTCTCCCCTGAAGCACCTTGAATGAAGGCAATGAATAGCAGCAATTTTATTAATGTATAAGCATTGTGCTTGTTTATAGCTACATAAAAAAGGCTGCTCAGCCACAGCTGCCTCAGCAAACATCCTTCTAGATCTTCATAGCGCTTTTATTCACTCCTTCAGCTGGAATGCAACTTGTTTCACTTGAATGAGGAGGTTCTGTCCTTTCGTTCTTCAGCAGCCCTGATGTAGTGGCCGGTTGTTATTTTTATTCCTCAAGGAGCACAACATAGCAAGAGCAGTGGTCAAGCCTTCTGCTGATGGTTTCAATTAATTGGCACTAATGCCACATTTTGCAGTTTCCAGCTCAGTTGGATCGAATGAAGGGTTCTAACCCCACATCTTCCCCCTGCCTGTGCACTGGCTGAGGATAGATTATGTGAATTCATGTAAGGGAAATCCATTAAGGATCACTAAATGTATGGATATGCACAGAATCACAACCCAGGGAGCAGCAATGACTCTGGGAGAGTAATTGAGGGAATAGCCACGGATAGATTGCTCCCTGCCTGCTGAGAGCACATCAAAGGCTGCCTGAACAGATTGGGCTGTCTGGCCAAGAAGTTCCTGAGGCTTTTTAGATAACTTAGTGCACTGCTCCGTGTTTTGGCAGAATGATCTCTTCTACAGTAACGAGCTGTGTTTAGAAAGCAGCCTGTGTTTTGTTCAAGGATGAAATAAAGCAGTAGCTCTGTTTCTATCGTTGCATTCTTTAAATTTTGCAGTTGTTTTTTTCCCCAGTCTTGGTTACCAGTAAGAATAGGTTTGGTCCAGATTTGCAGTGGCATTTTAGCATCCAGCTTGGTGATGGATGATATTTCAAAAGTGAATTACATGGATAATGCACTTAATTCTGAATGAAGTCACCGGCCTAAACATGGACTTTCTGATGATCCTGTCAGCCTTTATCTGTATCTTTGCATGCCTAAACATCCCTGTTGATCTAATCTTTCATTTAGACTTTACTAGAAGCAGAAAATTCATTTCTCTGCAACTCTTCTTTGTTATCTCAAGGATGCAGCGAAATGTCCAACACAATCTGAGAAATACACGCACCAAGCAGCAGAGAATCCAACAAACCTTCCTGTTCTGTAGGCTACCTCAATTAGGCACATTACTGTCACTGGGCTAGAACATTTTTTTTTTAACTCAGGCATCTCTGACTTCTGATTCCTTTCCTTGCACAGGAGGAAAACAACCAGGAGAACATACAGTGAACCATGGGAAGATGAAGACATGGAAGGTGTCCCTAGCCACAGTAAGGGTGTTGGAACTCAATGATCTTTCGGGTCCTTCCCAACCCAAACCTCTGATTCTGTGATTTGAACCTTGTCTCTTTTTTTGGTTATAAAAATACACTCTTTCACCTTATTGGAAAATGACCAAATATCATCACATATATCACCATAATCAGTATTATGATTCCATCACAGGATAAATAATTTTAGCTGCCTTCACTCCAAAGGAGTGGACACCTAGAAGTTCTGTATGAATATTTTACTCAAACAACAGCATTTTGTAAAACATGGGTCGAAATCACAGAGCCACAATCTGCACTTTCTTAGATGTCTGGAGCAGGGGGAGGGTGAGCTGCTTTCTTTGTAGGCAGGTGATTAATGAATTGTTGACAGTAATAAAGAAGCAGACATCTTGGAAATATTGTTATGGATCACATATCATTTCAAACAGCAAGTCTGCCTCCGTAAAACATTTTATTTGTTATATTGTGCAAATCGATTGTAATTTGCTACTGGCTTCTTTTCAAATACATTTCTCCATTGCTGCCTTGGTAAATAATAAATCACACTAACTATTACTTCAAAATTGAGTGTTCCAATTTAGTTATGAATGGCGAAAGTAGAGGTACTTCAGGGTATAAAATCTTTTAGCAGTTCATAGAAAAATGGCTTCTTAAGGATAACCACATCAAAAATCATTAGAGACAGACTAGACCATACTGGTGGACGTGCCTCTGTGACTGAAGGCAGCCTGGAAAACACTGACAAGGTTGTGCTAAACCAAATATTTTGTTCAGATTTGCCTTCAGACATAAATCAGAAGTGTATATATATACACATATTTGCTTCTTCCAGATAACCAATTTGTGCTTTGTATTCTGAAACAGCTTTGTTTCTCATGCTCAGTATGGACAAGCCATGCTTTTCGTATATGAAATAAACCTGAAGGAACAAAAATGATTCTACAAAGTCATTAGACTTTGATGGGTCGAGTACATCTCAAATCTAATGGATAATTTGTGTTGAGACACTGCTCATTTTTGTTTTCTTGCCTAGTTTTACACGTTGTTAACTTCAAGACTCAACAAACATTTATGCATTCAAAACACACAACCAGTGAGAATTTCTGTATAATTCAAGAGCAAATATGTAATATTCCTTAATCATTACACTTCTCTTTTAAGCTACTTATCCTTTTCTTTGGTTGGTCGGTTTCCATTTTTTTTTTCTTTTTTTCCATTTTCTTAACTGAAATTTTTTTGACAAACACCACCTCAACTAAAAAGCAAAACTCTTGTAACTATTGCAGATGGACTATCTAGTGACTAGCATCAGATGAAGTATTTCTTTATACATTAAAATAAATAATATAAATTAAAGTAATTAACATAAATTAAAAGACACAAGTCTACTTTGGGTCTTTCCATTATTTGCCCAAAATGATTAATTCTTCTTTAATTCAAAATCAGTCCTGCCCATGTCTTGGGTTTCCTGCAGGATTTTACAATCTCTCTGTTTATTCATCTTGGGTAACAGTCCCAGATAATTTGGGTGTGTTAATACCTCACTCCACACTGAGCCACAGACTTTACTAGAGATAAATAAAGATAAAATATAGATTGGGATGAATCAGCAATTCAGCTTTACTGTCTGTGAAGAGTTTACTGGAGTTTACTGGACCCTTCCTTCTGCACGTTCAGACAGTCCACTTGAAGGAATTCTGCAATTAGAGATATCCATGAAAAACCTACCTCCATAAAATAAGGAATAATCCAAGTCATATTACATGGCTGCTCATCAGCTTCAGTTTTTAACCAAATAGGAACATATTCCTGATTTTTTCCCATGTGTCCAGCTTTATTTTTTTCCCATGAAGAGGCAGTTTGATAATGAGAACTTCCTGCTAAACCCTCGTGTTCAGTTTAGAAATGTTCAAGAAGAAAATATGGAAACAGCAGTTGGGGGCAAAAAAAAAAAAAAAAAATAGACCTCCAGATACATAATGACTGTTCTGTGATCTGCTGTGCTCCTGACATACATTAGGAAGATCCCTTGGAGAATTCTGTCTCCATTCATTACATCCCAAAAGAGTCTGGTTTCACTGACCTTGCTCTCACCACAGTGCCTCATGTCCTACTGATTTAAGGAGTTTTATATAATGAGTAGCTGGAAAGGGGTGAAATTAGCTCAGAGAGCCATAATATATAAAATGTTCTTTGCTCAACACTAATTAGTTTACTTGATTTTCGTCTGCTAGGTCTGGTCTCCAAGGTCCAGAGAAGGCTTTTGATTTCACATGCCACAACATCAGACACTTAAGTTCTTTAGTTTCATATCCTGTTCTGGGGGTGGTAATTTTGTTTAAATAAAATCTTACTTCAGCAAATAAAAATTAATTTTTGTCAGACTTAAAAAAAAAAAAAATAAGCAGCTCTTTTTACTGGAGACTCGGGGAAAGAGATGATGAATTAGACTTTTTGATAACTGAAGATTAATATTAGTCTGCTTCCAATCAAAAACTTCAGCACTTGAATACTGAACACTTGAATAGGGCTGCTCGTTGACACAGCCTCCAAGACAATACACCAAAATAGATACAGCTGCTGAAGTGGAAGTTGCTTTCAGCCAATGAATTCCCTGCTTGTCAGATTTGTATGTGTGTTTGAATGTGAGGGTAACGAAATAACATCAGAGATTTCAGAACCAGGGCAGCCTTTATTCAGATAAGGTTATAAGCAAAAATGGTTTAGAACGAGTGTCTGCTGAGGTAATAGAATCCATTCCCCACTTATTCTCAGGAGTTTAACTGTTTGCTGCAACATTTAAACACGCACAGAAACGCAGTGTGGGGTCACATGCACAGAGCTTGGCTCCTTGGCAAATAAACCCTGCTGGGGTCACAGGGGCCACCTTCAGACACTTCAGTGTGAGTCTCTAGAGACTTAACTCCTAATTCTCACTGTTTCCTTTCATCTGGGTATTTTTCACATCTTAAAGCCAGACAATAATAAACAAAATTAAGTGAAAATTAATTGTCCAAACAGGGTGAGACCCAAAGGTTATTTCTCGAGATAATTAGCATACAACGCTGAGGCCAGGCTGTCAAATACAAACTGATAGATCAACACTACACATTTATACTCCAAACTGAACATTTCCAACGTAAAGTAGGCGAAATTTTCAAAATCACTTCACTGCGATGCAGATTTTCAATAATTACAATTATGCTAAATAATAGCTTAGAGTTTTGAAACATATTCTGCTGCTAAACCCTTCAGAGGGTTAACGTTAATGCCACTCTGTAAAGCTAACGCCTCTCATCTGGAGAAAATTCTCCTGTCAGAGCAGCATTTGTGGGATAAACTTTTTGAAAAGCCTTTAGACACATCAATAAAAAGTCTCGTACCACCAGCATCACCACAGCACTCAACACAAATGTCACAAAAGCAGTTAAGTGGAGAGAGAAGGATAACAGCAGTGAGCTGCTCCCACTCACACCAAGCACAAAGCAAGCAAAGGACCATGTGCCTGAAAGAAAGGCAGCAGTATCTTGCGTTGGATCTGATGAAAATTCTCCAGGGCAAATGCAAACTATAATAGGTTATTAAAATATTAAAGATAAAAGTGACCTTTGGTTATTGGGGTTTGTAAGTTTAGCTTTCTTTTTTTTTTTTTTTTTTTTTTTCCAAATCAGAAAAAAAAGATTTTTGAGCAATTGAAAAGGAATGGGTTGGCTGTAAGAGATTAAATTAAAATGAGTAGCATGACCATGACAGAATTAAAAATATGTTCTATAGAGCTACTGAAGATATTTATTCCATTAGCATTTTTATTCTTCTAAGGAAGTCCTTTAGCTTACTCTCAAAGGGCTGAGCTTGTGACCAAAATATTCAAAGCAAGGCCCAGAAGTGCCCTGAAGAGCATTGAAGTCAGGGGATAATTTTTCTGAGGAACACAAGTAAACAGGCAAAGTGGAACGGATGCATTCTGGGAATAATTATTGCCTCTGGGATATTAAGTTATTCAGCATCAGGCTATTCAGCAGTAATTATACCACCCCTGGGCAAGGATGATTTAGTGCAGCACGCTGGTGAAAGCTGCATAATTAAGAGAATGGGCTCTGGCTACCACTTACCACACCTTTCCAAACGCTCCTGCGATCCAGTTGGCAGGAGCCCCGTGGGCTGTGCTGGCTGGGAAGGTGAGCGGTGTGGTTTGTGTGGCAGCGGCTCGGGTGCCACAGCGTTTAGCACTCGGCACTCAGGTCAGACTTAACTCTCTGCAAGCCAAGCAGCTCACACAGAATTGCGTGTGTCTAATTAAAAGCTGCATGTGGTCTGCTGGGCCACCCTCTGATGTTAATACTTGATGCAGTTTGGCACATTTGGTTCTGGTTATGTCGAAATTGGGCAGAACAAAGCCATGTATAGGCTCTAAAATCAGCTATAATGCCTCATATGCTTGAATGGGAAAAAAATAATTGTTTAAAAGAAAAAAAAAATATAACAGAAATAAGGAATATTTTGAGTTTATAGATTAATTCCCTCCCCTGCAATGTGAAATGTTTATTGAGCGTTGTTCCTTCTCCATTGCTCACATTGTGGGATTCGTAGGAATGGGGAAAAGGAACCTCTGGCACGGTTATCACGTTGGCACAAAACCACTCAGGCTCCCTTTCTGTCCACATTTCTCACAGAACAGAAAATCAGGATATAAAGGATCGGAACCTGTTCCATAAGACTTAGAAAGTACCACAATCCAAACAACCAATCCAGCCATTCCTGACTCTCTGAGTCACCCCTCCCACAGAATCCACGCATGGAAATTCTCACAGTGGGACCCCTGCTTTGTCCCTGTGCCTCAGTCAGCTCTGGGAGCACCTCCCAAGAAGAAGGGATTTGAAAGGCATCTCCTGCAAGGCGACACCCCAAACCATCACACTCGGGGATCTCTGCCGTGGCAGGAATTCTCTCCCGAAGCCTCGTCCCCACGCATGGAAGGCTCCCAGCAAACATCTGACCCAGACAGCAGAATCTGGAGCGCCTCCAGCCTCGGGAGCTGGCCGCCTGCCTCCGCCGCTTGGCTCTGTCCCTGACAGCTCCCAGCACTTGCTTTACAAGCAGGAGCAGTGGCAGTTTGGAAAAGCCTCCAGGGGAGGTCATGGGGGGATTGGCTTGGCTCCTCCACGTCGTTTGTCTTGTCTGAAATTAATTTTGAGGAAGCTGTTCAGCATTGCTCAAGAGTAAGATTGTGTATTAGCAGTTTGTTTTCCTGCTCAGGGTAAGGTAAGGGAATGCAACATTCAAATGCCAGGATTTATGTCACTCTGGGGAAACGTGTTCTGAGCAATTTGAATTTTTTTAACACTTCTCAGTTATCCTGTTTGATACAGGCATCACAAAGAATGAAAACCTATAGCTCAGTAGAGTAAAAGTAAATAAATCTAAGTTTTAGGAGGTTAGAATAAATGTAAGAAAACATAACGTTTCTTTTTCTTTTGTCTTAAAAGTAAAATCAATAAAATGTTAAATTTAAGCCTTTTTTACGTTCTTTTACTACTTCTCAGAACTTACACTAGCTTTCAGTAAGAAGAGGTGGCACTACTACTGTTTTTGCATCTCTTGCTCTTTTGCAGCAATATGTCTCTGACTTATATTTGAAAAACACTAAAGGTACTTTGACCAACTTTATTTACAAAGCCACTGACTTAAATTCTTCAAGGTTAAACCAAGTTCAAGGATGACCTATAAACCCATGGCCCTCCAGTCATCATCTTCTATGACTTCTTTTGTTAACAAGACCAGCTCAGAACCAAACTGGGATTTTGCCCATCTTTCACTGCTACCTTACCTCACTATTATCAGTCATTTATTGTGTATTTCTTCCTTTTGTCATTTTTCTTCCATTTGCTTATCTCTTCTGGCCCATTGCAATTGGTGATAGAATACTTTCTATGTTCTACTTTTTTTTTT
>VZTJ01000523.1:474595-498878 GCA_013397795.1 Orthonyx spaldingii | reverse complement strand
TTTTTTTTTTTTTCTGTGAAGGAAAATAGATTTTCCTGGGGGAAAAAAAATCTGAAAAAAGATTTTTCAACATCCAAATCATTAAATATTGGGAGCCTGTGTCAACTAGAAACTCTTCCATTCACATGCTGCTCTTACAAATAACTATTTTTCACACTGATTCAGGAGAGAATTCAGAGCTTGGAAATTTTCCTAAAAGAAATGAAATAAACTCTGCATTCCAGGAGAGTGACGCTGTGTCTGCACCATGGGAGGCTGGGACAGCTCTCAGACCGTGCTGCAGTCACATCTCCATGTCACAGAGAGAAAAACCCTTCACCATTTCCCTCCCTCCATCCCAAATGCCTCTTCCCACCCACCAAGCAGAGGGACCCTGATGGAGGCAGATGTCCCCAAACAGGGCAGGTGGTGGATCAGAACCTCAGGATGGTGCATTTTGTGCCTGTTTTGCTTTAAACACAACCCTAAACCACTAAAAACCACCCTGAGGCAGTTGGTCAGGGGATGAGCACACCTCCCAGGGCTGCAGCAAGGGCAGTGACAGGAACTTGTTCTGATTCTGAGAAGTGACCCAGGAAGGGATCACACACAGAGGTGTCCCAAGAGCCCCTCACCCCTCCAGGATGTGCCTGGGCAATATCCCCGTGCTGGAAACTGTCTCTGCTGTAGGGGTCAGGGAGGTGAGGAGGCAGAGGCAGAGCAAACTTGCTCTGAACTCGATTTGCTGCTCATGGATATGCTCAGCACAGAGAGAAAAGCATCATATGCTGACTGAAAAAGTCAAAAGTCACTTAAGGACACTGACTTTATGCAGTGAACAAAATAACAGCCTTGGTTCTTTCATCGCTCTTTGACTTCACTGATGAGTCAAAAATCAGGCTCTCATTTTTAGCTGGTTGAAAACAAACTGTACAAGATATTGAAAAAGCTTCCAGAATTTACATCTGTTACCACAAATACAGATTAGATTCTGCCTCTGGGTGACCACCATGGGTTCTTCTTGATTTGCTACACATGGGAGAATTTCAGCATCAGCCCACGCTCCCAGTCTCTACTGCATTTTGGAATTTTTAGGTCTCTAAGCCTGCATATGCTTCTCCACAAGCACCTGTTAATTTGACAGGCTGCAGAATATAAAACAAAACAAAACAGAAAGGAAAGGGGGGGAAAAAAGGAAAAAAAAAAGCAGCTGCTTATAGCATTGGGGACAACAACAAGGCTGAGATGAAGAAACAATCTTTATCTCAGGGAAAGGCAATAATGCTTCCAGCACAGGCAGCAGTAGTGGTTTTCCAGCTGCAATGCATGCTTTGAACTGGCTCTTTTCCTGTTCTCATTTTTAGCTCAGAGACTAATGATCCTTGTTGCTAAGTCACATCAGTGCACCGCTATGAAAGGACAAGTTCCGTTTAAATGAGCGAGTCTATATTGGCACACACAATTTTCATCTGTGTTCCAAGGAATTATTTTGATCTACAAACTTAAATTAAAGCTCATTCCTGGTCTTTTAGCAAGGCACATTTCCCTGGGAGCTTGTGCTCTAAGTAACACTTACTGTCATTGCTCTCTCCTCTCCTGGAAAACAAGGGAATTGTTTGAATGCTTAGAATTAATTCAAAAAGCGGTGGGAATGTGCAATATATTCACAACTTCAGGCTATGGCATATGCAGTGACACTGTGCATTCAACTACCAGCTATAATCAATATTTGTGATTTACTTGCTGGAATTTTATGACCTCCTACATACTTATCCTCAAAGATTAATATAATTTTGACTCCAAACTCCCAACGGCCTCTGTGCACAGCTGTAATCTGTAACACGAGGGCTTTTCTTGCCACGACTTGTACGGCAAATCTGAAAATGTTTCCCATCACTGTGGTGCTGATTATTGCAGCAGTTTCCACACTGGAATGAGAGTGTTGGGACACAGCTGGATCACAGGAAATGCGGTGTGTCCTGTCACAGGGGCACAAACCTGCAGATTTAATTTTGGTAAAGCCTCCCTGGCTCACAGGTGTGCAGGAAAAGGAAGGGAGAGCAGCAGGTAGCAGGAGCAGAACACAGACTCACCTTCTGTGCTCCCTCCCAAAGAAACCAGTGGCAATAAAAAGGGCAAAGTGACAAAAGGAACTGGGCCTTTCACATAGAGCCTGCCCAGATGGGAGATGTCAACTGCACAGGTCAAACAGAAGAAGCAACAGGAGTACTCTCAGTCTCTATCAAACACCATGGAGAATCTTCTCTGAGAACCTCACATTCCACAAAGATCTGTGCTTTAACAGGCATTTACAATTTCCTTTCAATTTTCCTTACAAATCTCCAGTATATTTTCACCATTTCTACCTGAGCTTTTACATATTTGTTCTTTTTTTTTTTTTTTTTTTTCCCCCTCTGGATATCAAGGACAAATCTCAAATTATCCTCCAAGAATGTCAAAGCTCCTGCCTTAAAATTAAATCCTATCCTATCCCAATGTGAGCAAGAGTATTTCCTGAACCCTCAGTAGACACAGACTAAATTAAGTGTTCACCCAGGAAAAAAAGAGGTATCCAAGCACCTGACTTTATAATGACTTTAACTACAACAATAGCTACCAAATTTGAATACCACATGTTCAGGGGGCTTTTTACAAGTGAAGTATGTTTTGGCTTACAAAAGAATCTGAAGGCTGTTCTGCTGTGGAGAGAGGGAAAAAGAGGGAGAGAAGTAAATACTAAAGATAGAAGAATAAAAATTCTTTGAAGGGGAATTGAGTTCTTGCCTACTGCTTAAGAAAAATGCACTATAAAGCAGCTATTGATTTTTCATTCAACAGCACTGAATGTTTTATTGAAAAGGAGCAATGCTCAGTAATTTGAATTTTCAATTAAGGTAGCACGTTCCTTGGACACATTTACTACTGCACTCCAGTGACATTTATTTGACTTTTAAAATCCCTCTGCTATTGTATTCATGTTTGTATAGATCAAACCCCCAATACAGAAAGTGCTCGGATTATAACACTGCTGATTATAGACATGTCTGCAAGGCTCTGTGGGCAACCTAATGACTTTATTTATAGGTAGGACAATGTGCAGTCAGACACAGAGGAAGCAAAATCTCTCTAGGAGAGAGATTGAGCAGTTCTGCATTTCAGCTGAGAAATATTTACATTCTATTTGTCTTTATGGGCAATACATAGCTGCAGTGAAATTAAACTAGTTATTAAAAATAGTTTATATTTTAGAGGGTTGGAGCGTCTTTACTGATTCTAAAACTCATCAGCTACTTAAGTGTATAAAAATTTCAGCTGTAAGATAGACTGCAGAATTTCTGGACTGTGAAAGGTAATGGTGGCTCATCCTGGATTCCCTTCTGGAGAAAAATTGGCTGATAATCTGACACCTTTCATGAAGAACTTGAACTCTGTGTGGTCAATTGACAAACTTTATAGTTCTAGAAATAATTTCAGTCTTTCCTAGTCATAGGTGTTCCTCGTTCAAAAACCTAATCATCTACTCCTGCTAAAGGAAGGACTTGGGAAATCCTTGGGCCTGTTACTAACCATGGGAGGCACAGCTTGGAGTTACCAGTAATTTATTTCATCCAAATTACAGCAGAGCTTGCACAAATTCCCACCAGTTTGTGGTGTGTTGTGCTTAAATTCTTGTTCCTTGCCCTTAAAATCTAGATATGAGCAAAAGGAACACGCCTGATATGCAAAGCCAAGAAATGACTCATATTTTAACCAAAGTCTAAGTCCAAAGATTGAGTCCAGTTGCAGTGATGCCAGCATTTATATCTCAAAATAAATTAGGCTAAAATATCCACTCAAATATTCTAAACTCAAGGTTTTCCATGCTGTTGTGCCTACCCTTGCCCATGTTTTATTTCTTCTCACCACTGGAACTTCTTGAGGCCATTCTTGGAGGAGAGGTGGAGCTCCCTGTTCCCTTCAGGAGACCAATCCATTGCAGTGCTTGAGGTGCCTCGTTTCTCTGTGTGACCTTTTAATCAGGATGTACTCTCCAGACATACTCAGTGAAGTGCTCCCAGCCCTGCTATCATCTGACTGAGGCTTCCTGTTACAGCTAATGAGGTTCTGCTCCCACTTAATCTCCAAATATGGCACAGTTCACGCTTTTTAGTTTGCTTAATGACATGCTATTAATAAAGACATGACCTGAACAGCTACTTGAATTTATTGTCTTTTTCCCCCCCCATTTTTTAAAATTATGCTGAGGCAATTTAATTTTTTAAGATCATAAACTGTTGTTTTGTTTGACAAGTTGGATATAATCTATAATCACCCAACCCTCCCATGGAGGCGCTCACCAAGGTCAATGCATAAGCCAGAAATTCATCTGAAACATTTATCATGCTATCAAAATGGCTTTGCTACTTTTTCAAGTTACTATTATTATTAGTATTATTACTATTATTGCTTTATTGACAGAGCAGGATGGTAACCCATACTAAAGAAAGGTCGAGTCCCCTGTAATTATGTGCATTTTCAAGCAATTTCAAGTTATTGAAAGCACAGGACTGTGCTTAACCCTAACTTTGTTGAACAGTCACTATGCTGAACAGAGCTGCTCAATATCTTGTTTTTCCAATGAGAAATGGCCCTAAAAAAGGTACAGCAACACATGCCTTTCTCAAAACAAATTATAGTTGGCATAAGCACAAGAACTAAAAGTTTTTGTTGAAGTTAATGAAACCACAACGCAATTCTCTGATCAAAATCGTTAACTGGCGATCTTGGTGCAAATGAGATTTTTGTGGTTTTGTGTGTGTGTAAGACTCATGTATTAGACAGCAGAGAATTAACTCTGCATCATTATTTTAAATGGAAACCAAACAAGAAAGCAAATGTCAATTACCTTTAAGAACAAGAAACCTTGTTTGTGTGAGTGAAATCAGAGCCCATTGATTTTCAATGGGATTTGAGTGTTTTCTCTCTTCAGGCTTGATTTGGTTTTATAATTTTTTAAGTATGGGTTATTATTTGTGCTTCTAACAGACATCGAGTTGCCCAAAGACTGTTATAATTCTCTGTGTACAAAGCTCTGCTCCTTATTTCGAACCAGAACAAAAGAGCAAAATACCTAAACTATGCTGGTGTGGATGTTCTTTTGAATGCTGACCAAACCCAACCAGCCCAGCCTGAAGAACACCCTGCCTTCTGCTCCCACTCCCTCTGGGGGATATCACCCACAAAGATGCCGAGAGGGGTCTCTGATCCAACATCTCCATGTCCAGGAGCACTGGTCCCCTGTAAATTCCTAAGGGATTCCACAGGGAAGCAGCTGGAGTGGGCACTCCTGGCCATAACCTTTGGTCCAGACCATTTCCTGTCCACCTCATCCATCAGAGAGCAATACAAATTACAAACAAACTTTTAGATGTTCACAACCATGTTTCAACCTCCTTACAAGACAACTCAGATACTTTCTACTCACTCTACACATTTCTTTCCAAGCAGGAAATGCAGCATTGAAACCTAACAAAACAAAGAGAAGAGAAAAATAAAAATCAGTAGAACAGAAAATGGTCAAGCTTTAAAAATCAAACTTAAGAATTACATGCATTCCATATGCTTACAAATGATCTTCATTAGCACCTAATTACAATTTTGTTCAATTAATCAGATGATCAACGGCATTGATTTTTATCAGCAGATTAACCCTAACTCAAAGTACTATGAAAATTTACAAGACTGTAGTTGACAATTCAAGTTATTTTCAAGCACTTTTTTCCCTGGGAAATAAATAAATAAATAAATAAAGCAGACTATAGTTTGCTTTCCTGCTTAGGAAAAAATGTTTTCACTGAAAGAAGGAATGAAGACACAATAGCATGGTTTGGCCTGCACAGATTTAAGTGTGAATTTGAGACTGCAGAGCCTCATTGAGTTTCAGAGACTTCAGATGAGGTTCTACAAATGCACAGTGAGAGCTCTTTCTAAGCGAACTTGAACCATTGCTGCGTGAAGCTGGAATGATCATAAATGACGGATGACTAAAGACAAAGACAAATGAGGACATGCATGGAGCCCTGGATTTCTGTGTGTTATGGCTGAATACTTCTCATCCTGATAAATCTTCTCTTCATCAATTTTAATGCTGGCAAGGTTTGAGAACAGGAGATGAAGCTGGCCTGACGTTTACCTTTCTGAACTGCTACAAGTTTTACAAAATCCCTTGGTGACTTTTCTTGCTTGAAAGGTCCAAGATGAAGGCAGAGATATTGGCTGATAAGTAAGCTGAGTCTCAAAACAGACATTAAAGATCAAAATTTTACCATTATGAAGAATAATATCAGGAGATTATTCAGTGCAGCTAAGAGCCTCTTCTTTGTACATACATGGGTCCATTAATAAATGGGTCCTGAATTTGCCTTAAAGAAATTTTTAAGTTTTGATGGAGAATGATAGAGACTCCTCATGCACTTTTCTAATCTAGAACATATATTTGCATACCCTTCCTTATATATATATATATATACATAAACATATGAATTAGACATAACCATCTTTTGATGTTCATCCTTACCTCCCCCAGTGAAGGTAGTGAGTTTTCTACTCCATCTGCAGACACTGAAATAAAGTTAAAAAATCATTACTTCTGTGGAACCATAGAAAAGTGGATGAAAACAGTTAATGCAAGTGAATTGTTGTCCTGAACTGAATATTGATCCTGATCTAATCCTGATCTCTCTACTGTATTTGGGTTATTCTCTCTGGAATGAAACTATTGGCATTGAACACGCAGAATGGAATAAATCAAAACATTTTAATTCTCCTTTAAATTCCACATTTATTTACAACTTCACTTGGGAGACAACTGAATCAAACCCAGGTACCAATTTCCTTTCCCAGCTCCCGCAGCCTTTCCTCATAAGGGAGATGCTCCAGTCCCTTCATCTTCTTTGTCACCCTGCTCTGGGTGTGCTCCAGGACCTCCCCCTGCCCTTGTCCTGAGGAGCCCAGAAGTGGGCAGAGCACTCCAGATGTGCCTCAAAGGGCTGAGCAGAGGGGCAGGATCCCCTCTCTGCCCTGCTGCAGCCGAGCTGATCAGGTGCTTAAAGCACTTCTCATACAACAGCTCCTCTGATACAAGACACACAAAACATTCTATTTAAATGTAAGAAAAAAAGTGACTTCTTTAAGATCAGAGTGGTCAAGCAGTGGAGCAAATTGCCCAAAGAGCTCATGGAGGCTCCTTAAAGATATGGAAAATCCAGCTGGACAATGTCCAGGGACATGCTCTGGTTGCTCCTGCTCGGAGCAGGGAGAGGAGCCTGCAGAGCTCTGTGCCAGCCTCGGGGGTTCTCTGATGCAGCTTTTGCTGCAGGGCTCTGTGAATGTCCTGTGCAAGAGCCCAGGGAGCAGCACCTTCAATCCTCTGCTGCTTTAGTGGCCAAGCTCCATCTTCAAGTTTTATTTCCAATAGCGTGCTAATGAGAAAACCACCAGTGGGAAGCAGCCCTCGCTGTTAGATCTATTAAACATGATTAAAAGAAAGAGGCTGGAGTGCAATTAAGGTAAATATTTCATTGGGTTTTGTTAATCTGCAGAGACTGTATCCAAAGCAGACACGCTGAAGTCTGAGGGTCAATGTGTTAAATCTCATGGGAATGGGGCTGTGTGCTGTGGGTGGAAGGTGGGATAGGGCATTATTTGTAACACTTTAACAGACATCATTACTTTCACATTTTTCAGGTTTTGCTACTACCATTACACACAAAAAACCCCCCCAAAAAACCCCACAACAAAAACAAACAAACAAAAAAAAACCCCAAAAGCACCAATTCCAAATCTGAAAAAAAAGATAATAAGCAATATTTTGACTCATGAAAACTAGAATTAAGCAATACAGATACTGAAAGCTTAAAATTGATTCTGTGCTTCTCTGTTTAAAAAAGACAGAATGTGGAATCATAGACAGACACTGAAGTGTTAAATTCTTTTGGAGACAGTAGACAACTTACTAATTTTTGAAAGTGGCAAAAACTGAATGCTTAAAAAATGAAAAACTGTTTTCAGCAACACGAAGTGTTTTAATTTAGATCATATGTCAATAACCTCCTGTTTTTCCATTTTGGTCTGCTTTTATTGCCTGCTTTCTTGGTTCTGTCTTATCTAACAGCTTGAGGAAATAACAATTTGTGTCACCGATTTACCTCTCAGTCTCCCGACCATTTTCTCATTCAGATGTCTTTTCTATTTCATCACCTTGCCTCCAATTCACCGAAATAGAATGGAAATATGCAAGAAGTGATATTCAAAAATCAAAATATGATACACTATATACATTTGTGGCAGCACAATGGCAAGGTAAACTGCAGTGGTGAGATAAGTGCACTTCTTTTCTCAGCACCTCTCTTATGTAAAAAGTGTAAGAGCTGAGATTCTTAATCAAGTGCCTGCAGAAAGCAGGGTGTTTGAAGCATCACACCACCTCCCACTCGAGTCATGAGAAAAAACATGGAGAGACAATTGGCAAGAGATGTAAAAACTTTGACCCTTACTGAAAAAAAAAAAAATAAAAAAATAGGGGTTTGTATTCACTGTGTAATGTCTTAAACAATTGTGATTTTAGGAATTGATCATCACTGGCCATTCCTGGTGTCTCTCTATGAAACTGGAAAAGTGTGTTAGTTCCTGTGGAACAGCAAACATTAGCCAAGAAACGAAGGATTAACAGGAAGTACAAAATGGGGTGCTAATTCTATTGAATTTTTGAAATTTTTCAAGTCTTTTAATGTTCCACTGGAAAAAAACCATGCAAAAGACAGGATATACATAAAGATGCAGATCAAACCCATCTGCACATCTCAGCCGTGCATTATGTGAAGTTGAGGACAGTTTCAAGGAAGTGCCTTGATCTTAGGGCCTCATAATCAAATGCATTGTCTGATACTGGAATGAAGCCAATCTGCTTTGAAAGGCCTTTGCTTCATCCCTCCAAAAGCACGAGAAAAAAGTATACAGGGAAAAAAAGTCTGATCTGATCTTCATTTCTAAGTTCAGAGCAAAGATATTATAAAGAAAGTCACTTGTACCTTGCTGCGTGCAGAGAGAAAATACAGAGCAGATTTCAAATTAAATGGAGAAGGAGCAAGCTTTGTGCGTGTGACAGAGGAGAACCTGAATTCTGGAATTTCAGGCCTTGCCTGCAGCAGTGGTTCTTCAGGTGGGTGATGGTTTGGTGTCCACTGCCCAGTGCTGGCCATGAATCTCAAATGTTTGACTTTCTGCTTTAAATACATACAAGGGGGCTCCAAAATGAAAAAAAAAAAAAAACCCAAAACCAAAAACAAACAAAAAAAAAAACCCCAAAAAACTGAGAAGGTTAACGTGCAGTAACTGCACATTATTTAAATATTATCATAATAAACTCATTTATTAACATCATTAACCTCTTTCTCCACAATACAGCAGCACATTCTCTGTCAGTCCTTCATGTCCATTTTTAAGCCACCAGCATCACACAGCCACACAGAAAACCCCTCCTAGCTCTTCTACGCTATTTTTCAGCCATACTTGATTTTCTTAACAGTGTAGTCATCCCTCTGTACAGGGAGGGATAAGTACATGGATAAGTCTTCAAAATAACAGCAGAAAGTCACAGGAATCAGTTGCATGCTCAGACTTCTCCTGTGAAGCATTTTACCATGTTCAATCCACAGAGGTGGAAGGTCTACACATGAAACAGCCATGGAAATAAAAGCATTTGGAAGATTTCACTTGTAATTTAAGGATTAAAAAAAAAAAAAAAAAATCCAGGAAAAAATACTCTTAGTGATGAGTACAGTCTTTAATTCTGTTTGCATTTCACACTTCGTTCCCTGAACTCAACTTTCAACTGACTGAGAAACTTTCATGCATTTCTTTGGGCATCACTCACGCTGATGTCTGAATGAATTTTCTGTTTATTTTAGATTGTAATTAGACATTTTATAAATAAGATGGACCCGATCTCTAAAAATAGAAAAAACAAAAAAACCCACACCAAAACCAGTGAAGTATAACTCAAAACTTCTCTATTAAGTCTTACCTTCCTCTTCCCTCCCTGACATTCCTCTTGATAAAACAACTTAATGAAGAATCAGATTGAAAAATTGCATATTAACACATTATTGCTGCCAATCCTTTAAAGCAGTGATAGCAGCAATAGCAATGAATTTGCTTGAGAGGTGACGTTCTCCAGCCCAAGTCCCTGTTCTGCCTTTCCCCCTTGATGACCCCTACCAGTGGCAGATCCGACCAGCAGGGCCTTGCTGAATGAAATATTGTAATCCTACAACATGAACAAGATCTTGAGGATCAGAACCACGCAGTTCAACCTCTTGTATTTCACAGCTACTCCCCCCAGTTTATTAAAAATTCAAGCTCCAGCTGTGGACTTGCCTTTATAATCCACTGTCAGGGCACCACCCAGAGGACAGAAAGACGGTGGAACAGAGATTGCAACGACATCTTCTCCAAATAAAACACTTTAATTAGCAGCCCAATCACTTCCAACCACCTTTCCTAGATCTCCCTTCTACTGATTTTTTGTAACGTCTTTGTACAATCTGATGGAAGGGGAACATCTTCGAAACGTCAACTTTTATTCTTTGATTTCTCAGAGAAAGATAATTTCTTTCCTGAGTAGTCCTCACTTATTTTTTCTACAATCTGTGCATGATCTGATCAGGAAATTAGAAAAAAATGTGCATTAATTCTTTGAAAGAGAAGATACAATCCTGCATTTGCAAAATGGATATCCAAGTCCCTTCCACTTTTCAGCAATGGAAGAATGAATCTATTCCCTGATTGCATTTTTGATACAAACCCACATCTACCAGCTGGCCAAAACAGATCCCAATCACATCTGCCATATGTGAAATTATTAAAACATTTAATCACAAAGATCCAAACAGAAAGGGAAATGGATGAAACAAAAAATTGAAATGCTTGTGGCATTAAAAAAAATCTCTTTTGATATGACAATCTGTACATTATCAATATTCCTACCACAGTTGTTACTTGAAATAACTCATCACTACAACTGTTATTACAGAGATATATTGGACCTTTTTATTCAGCATACCTCTATAACAACCACTTTTTCTCTCTTGGAGAATGGTGTAGAAAACCATTCCAGTGCTTATACCACCATTGTTCATTCCCCTACAAAGACGAATCATTACTTGCATCTTTAAATTCATTTTAAGCACATGTCTATGTATAAACAAGTGGGAAAAGCTCAATGGAGAATCACAACAGCCACATGAAATTACTGAATTTTGTTAAAAACATTTCTAAGTGTATCCTGTTAATTTCTAACGCACTTTAGTCCCTGTGGTTCTTCTTCAAGCCCTTGTTTGAGTCCACCTACCTTGTGGCAGCCTATTGATGCCTGGGTCTTAAGGACTTATTGCCTGTAAGTTTCCTTCTGCAATAAATGAAAACAACCGCATGGGCTAATTCCCAGGGTCAAAAACCTTAGGTATTCAACCTTTTTTAATTTAAAATACAGAAGTTGAAAACCAAAGCATTACACTGAGGGTGTACCTGCATAGCAGACAGAAAGTTAACTTTAACTATCTTACTCTACCAAACTCAAATTCTGGAATAAAATCACCATGTAAATATGATAATGACTAAATTCTAACATATTCAGTCAAACATCTACGGAATTTTTTGTGTCTTGCTTAATTAGTTACAGTTACATGTGCTGCTGTCTCTCATTAACTTTGTAATTCCTGGGCATGCATAGGTGGGTGCCTCACTAAATATTCTTTGATTAATGCACAGCGCTCCTATAATATATGCTAATTCCTATTTGCTAGGAAGTTAATTATAAAACTTTGATAATCTGTTTTGATAAATTTAGTTCAGTGGAAAATGTGTGTTCCTGGAACAGAATCGTATTAAGTTTGTTTTGGTTTTGATTTTTTAAGGCAGTTACCTGCTGCCTGTTGGGATGAATCCCCTGCCTGCAGAACGGGCAAAGCCAAGTTCAGAGGAAGCACTGGGTCACCCCTTTTAAGCCCAGGTGGCAACTGGGCACCACAGAGCTCCTCACTCTCTGGGGAGAAGAGTCAAAAGTAAGACTTGTAGGTTGAGATAAGAACAGTTGAATCATTGAAACAAAGTAAAATGTTACAATGATAGTAAATATTAATAAGGATAATTAAAAGAAAAAGTAAAACAAAGAAGTGATGCAAAATGCAGTTGCTCACCATGCCCTGGCCATGCCAGACCCTGTCCCCTGGCCCCACTCCTGGATGAGTCCCCAGTCTGTGCCCTGGGCATGACATTTTATGGTGTGGAACATCCTCTGGCCAGGCTGGGCCACCCGGCCCAGCTGTGCTCCCTCACATCCTGGCTTTTGGTGCCTCCTCACTGGCAGAACACGGGACACAGAAAAGTCCTTGATGTAGGATAAACACAACTCAGCAACAACAAAAACATCAGAGTGTTATCAACTAAAACATCAGAGTGTCATCAACATCCTCCTCACGCTGAACCCAACCACAGCCTGGAGCAGCTGCTGAGAAGAGATTGACTCCACCCCAGCCCAGCCCAGGACACCCTTCTGTACAATAACTCCTCCCCTACTGAAGGTCTTGCTAAACCCTTCTGGCACAGGAAAAAAGACCTTGAGATACATGGGAACAGTGGCAGCATTCTCCTGTTGAGGCTGAGGTCTTTTGGAATTCTTCTTGTGGAATTTAGGTTTGCACACTCCTTTCTTGGTTGGTATCTCTGACTTCCCTCCTTTAGATTGCCTCCAAATCTAAGTGTTGACAAGTACATCTAAAGTTTGTCTGCTGCAATCTACCTTTTATTTTCTTGTCTCTGGAAGTCCCACAAAGACTAACACTATTCCAAATTCATCACAACAATACTCTTATTCCTTAAGAAATTAATCTGAATTCAACTCACAGCAACACACTGTGAGTTGTAAAACTCATCTTAGATATAAAATTAATTTTACATGGGCATACAGAAGAATGATTGTCACTAGATAACAACGTGAAGCCATACCTGCATTTAAGCAAAGTTAATATCTTGTACAAACAAAATGCTGCTTGCTTATTCAGTTTCCTTTAGCTAAATTCCTAAACTTCTAAGGACTTCAAAGAACTACACAGAAGTGAGATAAAGAGCTTATCTGCATAATTCTTATGCTAATTCACAGAAGGTGTCTTGACTAAAAGGATGTCGACGTGCACACCAAGGACTCACTGATTCCCTTCCTCTAAACCCTAAGTTATTATACACTTATTTAATGGGAATGTATCTGACTCTGCTTCCAGAGAGTACCTGGTTCTGGATCCTGCTATGAGCTGGAGACTCCCAGGCTGACCTGGCACTTTTTTGGGATATCTGGAGATGTTTTTGAGCCAGGCTGCCACCACAGTGAATGTGTGCAGAGCACGAAGTACAAATGCTCACACACTTCTCAAAGAAAAGCCCGCTCAGGGTCCTGCCCAGCAGCACGAGATTAGCAAGGAAAATACCATCAACTGCTGCTCATCAGCCTAAAATCTGAAACTGCTCGTTTTCTCACCAAGTTCTCTCTTCCCCAGCCCTCCACTCCCACATCTCCAAGCTGTAATATCAGTCACTTCATCTTAGGATAGAAACAAGTGAAAGTCCCAACATTAAACATCTCTGACAATACAATTTCCACACAATAAACCTTTGTAAACTTTTTAGCTCACAGAGTTCAAAGACGAACTGAAATTATTTACATTTACGAAAGAGTTAGAGGTTTTACAGGGAATTTAAATTGCTTTTAACAGTATGATTTTATCGCTTATTTAAAAATATTTATAACTTTAAATTCTATTTCTGCCAGTAAAAAAGCACCAGTTATTAAAAATAAAAAAGCCTCACATGCATCATACACATGGAGAGCATTCTCAACTTAATCCAAAAAAAGTAGTACCAACATTTTAAATGTTTTTAAACAAATTGCCTGTTGCAGTCCGAAGACATCTCAGATTTTTTCTACAGGGTTTTTTTACCCTCTGCTTTTTGTTGTATTTTTGGCTTTAACTGTTTACTCTGGGTGTTGGTTTGTTAATTGTGTGTGTGCAAATGCATTCTCATTACTAGATAAGTGAATGTTTGCAACAGTAGTTCAGGAAAAAGATCATTGTCGCCCACAACGAAATCCTACGAATATCTTCACAGACTTTTTACGTACAAATAAACTAACCAGGTTTTTCTTTATTTAACAATAATGGTACAGCACTGATTCACCTCCACAACAGAAGGTTTTTCACTTTAAAAAAGGGAAGGCACTCAATACAAAGAAACATAATTATCTTAGAAGTATAAAACAAGTCCTGAAAGGTCACTGCTTTCTACTTAATGCTAATTCTTCCTGGAATGACATTGATCTATATGCATAGTAAATAAATCATGATGATGGCATCACCAGGCTGTCGTCCATCAGGAGCTGCAGGGACAGGACAAGGGGAACGGCCTCACTCTGGCACAGAGCAGGTCCAGATCAGGTGTCAGGAAGAATTTCTTCCCTGGGAGGGGATGAGCAGAAGTTGCCCAGAGCAGCTGAGGCTGTCCCTGGATCCCTGGAAGTGTCCAAGGCCAGGCTGGATGGAGCTTGGAGCACCCTGGGACAGTGGAAGTGTCCCTGCCCATGGCAGGGTTGGCACTGGATGGGCTTTAAGGTCCCTTCCAACCCAAACCATTCTGTGACTATGACATCCTACACTGCTAATTATTTCCTTTGGTTTGAAAGATTTCTTTCTTTTTCCACTTTCTTTCTCCATAAATATACACAGTCAGATTTCCCAGGGTTCGCTTTGAACCAGCCTACCAAACCCAGGAATTGTTTTAACACAGCGATGGTCTATAGGTTTATTAGTAGCTCTGACAGAGGAATTGCTGAATCAAACTCAGCTGCAGACTCTGGCTAAGTCAAGCAGAACGTGTAGGTTGGTAACAGTGCACGCACCAACGGTAAATGAGTGTGTTCCCACGGGCCTGGCATAATAATAGAAGTGAATAATTCATATCATGTGGGAACAGACAATTATAATGCATCTGGAAAAGCAAAATACAGAAAACAGGCTTTGTTTTATTCTCTTAGTTTCTTTCCCTCTGCTTTTTATCAGTAACTCGCTTTCTGCCCTTTGCAAACTCTGCTCACTTTGTGTCAATTTACACAATTGTATGATTTTGAGCACTTAGTGAATGCACTTTGTGATGGTTTATTTCAATCCAATCAAGAAGATCTTCAAGGTCCCTTCCAACCCAAACCCTTCTGTGGTTCTATGATTCTCTATTACCACCTTCCCTCTTGTGCAAAGAGAGGTAACTGGAATAGCAGAGGCCTACAGAGTGAAGGAGCTGAAGGCAGGAGATCTTTTTGCTAGGAAACATTCCACTTTTACTTCCAACTTGACCCAAAATGGGAGCCACTGAAGGAACGTGTTAGGATGTGGAACGGAAATCATTCCAAATCCAGTGTGCAGCACTGCTCTGTAATGACACTGGCAGTAGCAGCTTTTAAAATATTTTCAATTTCTGTCTGGGGGATCTTTCAGAATAGAGCACAAAGTCACATTAAGTAATCATTCCAGCCAGATACTGAGCTCTATCGGGGCATAGAGACTGCCATTCATAGCTAAATTACACGTTTTATTTGGGAGCCATTTTTAGCTTCCTGACGCACGTAATCGAGTGCAACTGATGAATTTTGTCTAACAGTTTATCCTTTAGCATTGACACTGCAGTTCCTAATCACACACAGAGTGTGGTGGAGTTCTGATGCTGCTCTTTTGAAAGTCAAAGGAAGTTCTAGTAGTGCTCTCAAAACCATTGCAGCCTTAATTTTCTATTTGCCACCGCACAATGCACACGGAAACGGAGCCTCGAGTTGCAGCCTCAGTCAAAATTTTAGCACAGCATTTGATGGAAATAACGACTTAACCATGTTTTAGTGATGACCTCCAAAAGTTAATTACAAATTAGTGATGAGCACTCGCTGTACTTTACCTGTTCATTGTGAGAATAAAAAATGAAAAAACTTATTTAGAACTGGCAAATATCCTTTTACCTTAAACAGCCTGGTTTAACATGAAGTTCTAAAGCCTTTTACAGAAAGAACACCTTAGCAGACCTTGGTGTAGAAACATTGAAACAGGAATTAGGAACAGAGGTGATGAGATCTATCCAGCAGCAACATGAGTGATGTCACCCTTATCCTCAAACAATTCTTTTCCTGACCATTGAGCTACAAAAATAACCCAAACTCACTCCTCAGTTCTTAACATGCACTAAGAAAGTCTGCATTGTTGTTGCCAATTTTCAGGCATTGCTAACATCACTTTTTTATAATCTTTTTTTCTAATATGCCCCTTGACTCTGCAGGATAACACCTCAAACGAAGGAACCGACTCTGCTGGCGAGCTGAAGTCGTGTCTTTGAAGGAGCACTGTAGGAGAAAGACTTGGAGTGTCCCAGCATTGGATACCAACCCCTTTTAGCTCTGCTGCACTGACTGCTCTAATTTCATTGACTCCAGAGCTACTAATGAGCTATGGCTCCTGTCACAGAGGGGAAAAATAAACACCTGCTAAACACAGAGAGACTCTCTGCAGCTGTATTTCCTTACAGGAGGTTGTGGTATCGACCAGACTGATGGAGCCGTTCCCTGCTTGGGAAGCACTGAAACAGGAGATGTGGCCACATAAACCAGCCTGTGATGAGGCCTGATAGATCCCTTCTGATGGCCTGGAGGTTGGTGGGATGGTACCATCCAATTTCCAATGAGCGATGTCTACGCTGCAAAAAAATCTGGGTGAGAGCTGGGGCCTGTGTTCAGCACTCTCAGCCAAAGACAATGGATCAGGGAACAGCCATGGGAATAAAAAAGTCTCTTAACTCCAAAGTAAAGTCAGGAAAATAACGTTTTTCTTAGTTTGCAGACAGACTGAAATGGAAAAAAAATTATATATATATATATATATATATATATCTCTATGTAATTTTGAGCCAAAGAGAACCAGATTTTATTTTCTCTGTTGACAGAAACAAACAACCCAAAATGTCTTAATTAAATAAAGAAATATCCACTGTTCCTTTGATAATTAACCT
This sequence comes from Orthonyx spaldingii, assembly GCA_013397795.1. Lineage (NCBI taxonomy): Eukaryota > Metazoa > Chordata > Aves > Passeriformes > Orthonychidae > Orthonyx > Orthonyx spaldingii. The sequence goes on along the minus strand of VZTJ01000523.1, from coordinate 481,769 downwards.
ATTTTAAATCCTAAGTTACTCCATATTTAAATGTAAGAGTAAGGATTTTCACTGCAACTATTTACTGAATTTAGCTTACAGAGCTAAAATTATTAATCCCCATAATTAATCTATTCAGGGACCAATTTCCTGAAATGTGATGAAAAATTGCTGCTTTGGATTTTACCTTAGAGATGTTTAATCTTCACAGGTTTTTTTCCTGCACGAGCTGGATGACTTGGAAAGGCCTGTGGAGCTGCCAGCCTTGTTCTGTGTTATTTGAGTAAAAACCACTCCTGAGGCTTTCAGCTAAACATGCAAAGAGGGAAAGTTTTAGAGGAGAAAGTACAAGTAACTGATTTATCTGGGTAGCAGCTTCCTCACAGTGTTTTGACAGAAACGTTCTCAGAAATGCCTATTTTTAGTCACACGTTCTGCTATCAATTTCTTTGTAAGCTAAATAGAAAATCAAGAAATTGCACAGACACCTCAGAAAAAGGAGGATGCGAAGGCACAGGATGATTTCTCTGCCTGAGGGAAGCAGGAGCACTCTAAAGTTCAAAACGTGTTATAATGTTAATAATTAGAACATTAAATACCAGTAATCTCAATGCAGAAAAATACAGGGGATTTATTTGTTGGATTTTTTAATTAGTAACTGCTGTATCAGCACAAATATTTTCAGGAAGTTTATCCCAGCCCTCTGCTCTGTAGAGAATGGCCTTAACCTGAATGATTCCCCCACACCAGGAAGCACCAAAAGGATCTAAAGGCCTCTAAATAACAATTTCCCACAGGCAGAAATATGAGAAAAACTGAAAATTTTCTTATTCCACCACAGTTTAAGAGGTGGATATAGCTTATAACATATATACAAGGTTCTGGTAGGATGCTATTTGTGCAGCTGCCCTGGGGCTCAGCCACAACTCAAACAGATCTCCAAGGACCTTTAATTTTCATTCTGTGTTTTTCTAAAAGCGCTCAGTTGAGACAATAATTTTAAGATGAAAACCCCACTCTTTTTTTTTTTCCATCTTTGCTCAACTGCTAATTTCATGCTGAAATTTCAACTAGGAAGACAATTCTATGACTTCACTGACTGTTGCTGCGTTACTTTAAAAACCATTTAAAATGAAATTTGTATAAAATAATATAAAGATGTAAATAAGTCTTAACCCTCTTTTTTCTTTTCCTGCGCTAGTTTATTGCCTATAAATATTTTCCCTCTTTATAAAAATGGATTTTCATATTGGCAGTATGAGACTTACAGCTTAGAGCAATTAAGAAACACAGATAAAAAGGGTTAATTTTTATTCTTAAATTAATCTTAAATTATTTTTAAGATAGAACTGTGATTTCTACGTTATCTTATTGAACAGGAAAGATGCATTTTCTGCTATCAGGGTAAGAACATCAGTGAAGTCAGTCTGTCTCTGGGTTGCAATCAATAACATTACAGGAGATGTCACCAATACTGTTGTACATACTGAAACACATATAAAAAAGAATTGCTTATATTGCCCAATGTGTTGCTGATAAAAACAGTTTTATTCCTGCCTGTCCAAAATCTATTTGTGTTTTGGATTTAGAGTTCTGCTTGATGAATTTTTTAAAATAATCTAAAATTTTAAACCATGCTCTGGGTAAACTTTAAGAGGTGGTGTTAAACATGCCGATACACCCGTCTCTGCTAAGGGACCTGTCAATCCAACTTTCCCCTCCTAAAATAAGGAATACACACTATCCTGTCTTGAGACCCACTGCTGTGTCAGTTTCATTTAAGACCAAAAGGAAAATAAGCATTCTATGATGAAGCAGTAATGGAGACAAACAAGTAAAAGACTTGAAAGACATCAGCGCACACAGGGACCAAGGATTTGTTTGTGTTCCCTCTCGTATGTGGAACAGGCACGGCCTGCTCTGCTCCAGAGCCCAGAGCAATGACCTGAGTGGCTGCTCCAGAGACTGATATTCCTCCAAGGACTGATAGCCCTTCAGGGCAAGACTACTGATTGTTTAATCACCTTGGATGTGCCCCTCAGGCCCGAGGAAGGTGCTCATGACCATCAGGATTCCGAAGATCAATGACTTTGTCCGCCCTCCTCTCCCTGCCATGCCAGCGACTGGAGCCAGCTCCTCAACACCTACAGCACCTAACCAAATTAATCAAATCAGCAGCCAAAAGAGCAGAAAGAGCCACTTTCTGATGTAGAGGAAGTGATTTCCACCATGGAGTCTCTGTGAGGTTTTGTACATAAAGAAACGTGAATTGTGCTTCTCAAAGGAGCGACGCGGAATCGACGCTCGCTGGGCACAGCAGGCCCAGGTTTGGATCTTGCCTGGAGCACTGTTTAGCCAAGTATAAACAAGTAACTTTACCTTTGAATCATGTGACAGACTACAGGGGGGCTCCACGCGGAATGAAATTGCTGCCACAGCTTGTTCATCCCAGAAAAATCCAGGTATTTAATAGGATAAATAGCTTCTCTTTTGAAAGCATCTGCCATCGTGGTTATAACAGCCACGAGCAGCACTCTCCTCTCTGTTCTAGGGGCAGTTAGAACATATTAATAATGGGGGGGGGAAAGAAACAATAAAGGCTATCTTAAAGTATAATTAGTCATGGTTGTGAAATTTGTGTGCTGTTCTTTACTGTCTGGAAACAAGATAAGTGGGTAAAATATCCAACATCCGTAAAAGTTGTTCATAGAAAATGTTGTGTTGATCTCATTTCCACTGGCAGATCACCAGGTTTAGACCTTTTTAAAAAATTGTGTTTAAAACATCTGCCTAATTGCTTCCCTTGTAGTAGATTCCATCTCTCCAAGTGAAGAGATTAAAAGTAATTTAGGGTTTGATTTGCACTGGCTAAAAGGCATCTGTAGCAGGATAATATTTCCAAGTCAACATCTATATCCCTGGATTTCTCTCAGAGTTCACATGTCTAGAATTATCTCCAAGATAGGGGTTGCTGTTTCTGCTCCCATCGAGGTCAAATGCTGCTCAGGATCAAAGCACCTCTCAAAATGTTTTCACCCACACACTGTTGGAGCACATAACAGTGTTTGTTGTATTGGACTGGACCCCAAATCGTCAGCAAACGCTGACAGTGACACCCACCATCCTCTCTCCCTTTCACAAGAAGCTTCCCTTTCATTTTATAGGATGCCAATCTAAAGTGTAAGTCTCAGAAAACCAGCTCCTGCTCTTACACATGAGGAAACTGCTGACTTTTACTTCTGGTTCATTGTAATAAAACCTCGAGGGATGTGATTCACGTTGCTTTCCAAGGGAAGGTGAGAGGATCTTTGTTTCTAGTGGCACCATCAAAGCAAGAAGAGGCTTTTATCAATTTAATAAAGGCTGAGCAGGTTCTGAAGTGGCATTAACAGAAACTGGAATGTAGGCCACAAATACACAACATCTCAGTGCTTGAGATCACTTTGTCCTCTCCACCAGGCTGGGAGTGCCAGCTGAGCCTCCAGCCGTCAGCATCACTGTCCTAATGCAAAACCATCAGCAAACATTTGCCTCACTTTCCTTTTAAGCTACATCTGCTGCAATTATATATTTAAGAGGATGCCCTGATCAGCATCACTGACTTTGAATCCTCGGGATCACTTATCTCTGATCTCACACCGCTATAGATGTCATTACTGTCACAGATCAAAGGACTTATGTTGACTTATGTTGATCAAAAGACTCATGAACCTTATGCTGGATGAAATGCAGGAACCTCCTGCAAAGAGAGACTCTTCATACTTTCTGTGTGAACATTCAGTGCTGTTCTTCTGAACTGGGCTTTTGACTCTGCTTTGAAAGCAGCTGTTGATGCTTCTGAGCACAACTTATCCAAAATTTGCATGAAGGCTGCTGATCTGAACCTGCTATTGGTGGTTTGCCTGTAGGGAACATGCTGGAAGATGTCCTATTTTTAACATTGGCTGAAATACAGGATCACAGAATGAACCACAGAACCACCTGGTTTGAAAGGGACCTTAAAGATCATCTCATTCCCCTGCCAGGACCTTCCAAACCCCGTCCAGCCTGGCCTTGGACACTTCCAGGGATGGGGCAGCCACAGCTTCTCTGGGCACTTTGTGCCAGGGCCTCCCCACCCTCACAGGGAAGAATTTCTTCCTAATATCTCAACCTGCTGTCTTTCCATTTAAAATCATTCCCCCTCATCCTGTCACTCCTTGCCCTTGTAAAAGGGACACGATCCCCCCTCCCTGCTGCCCACCTTTTCTGACACGGCCCAGGCCACGGGCGGTTTTTGGGCTGTGAGTGCACAAGGCCAGGACATGCCCAGCCTGTTCCCCAAGCCCTTCTCAGCAGGGCTGCTCTTGAAATATTTGAAATACTCAAATTACAGGGAGACCACTTCGGCTCTTGAACCACATAAAATCTGAAAAATGAATGATAACACTTCCTAGCCATTTCTCAGCCCCCATGAAGTTTGTAGCACACAGAACTTCACAAAAACAGCTCTGCTTCATTTTAAATTCTTGCAAAATTTGCTCCCATCCTGGCACTGTGGCAGTGCTCCCTCACTCCAGGAGCTGACTGTGCAGCCAGTGCCATCATCACCAGCTCATCAGCAGCAGGGACTGCTGCAGTAGGAACAGAACTCATTACTTGCAGCCTCAAAGCAGCCCTGAAATAAAGATTTTCTCTGCTTTGCTGTTTGTAGAGGACTCAGTGCATATTTGACATAATGCTTTTGAAGTCACTGAAACTAACACAGTGAAAAATCCCTTTGTTGGCTTCGCCTGTGCAATGTTGGAAAGTTCAGAGGGAAATTGAATATGCAGATATTGTTACTGGCAAAAGGAGAGAATGTTCTCGTAAGACAGAGAAAATCAAACTGTTTCCTAATTTATGTGTAGGAGTTTCTGTATTTTTATAACTAATAGAAGGGAGCCTTATGGATTGAGAGGGAAGCACAGGAATTGTTAAAATGTGTGTAGTAATGATAAGCTGAATTCAGCCATAGAAAATAGGTGTCTCCTTCTCCTGGAATCCATAACATTAAATGTAATTGTGGGAACCTTTAATATTGATTCATTAAAATAAAAGAGAATTATTTTAATTAAAAAAACCCCTCTCTTGAGATTGCCAGCCTTAGTCACATATATTGAGCACTCTTCTGATTTTCTCTGTTCTGTAAGATTATGATCTCTTTTTTATTTCTTTAAAATTCTGTAGGCATCATTTTAATAGTTTCTTTTTTTGTTGAACAGAGCATATTAACATGCTAAATATTGGTATTTTATGCGAAATGAATGCTGAGCAAACAACAAGCACAAAGAGAGGAATATTTTACATGTTAGGTGTCTCTGGCATGTGCCCATCTGAGGATGAACTGTCCTCTGGCCCAGTTCACAGCTGCTGGCTGCAAGCAAAGTATCAAATTCAGCTTTTCAAACAGATCCACAGGAACCCGAAAGGCAAAGTCAAAACCTCAGGTTTGTTTAGCAACCATCAACACCACCTCAAATAGAATGGGCTCGTTAGCTGAACCCTCCTGGGGGCTGCAGAGATGGAATCCCAGTGCTGAGGTTGAGTTTCAGAGCTGCCAGGTGCTGGCCGGGCTGAGCCAATGAACCACAGTGACAATGACAATTTACTGCCAGGGGTGGCTTTGCAAACCGGGCCAGTTTGAGTCAGGGAGTGGTCAAACAAAGAGTAAAATCGCCAGGACTCAGCTTCTCAGAGCAGACTGCAGGAACCAGCTGAGGACAGAATTTCTTATTGAAGCCCCAGCTGCAGCCAGAAGAGTCCATTTGGTTGCCCACAGAATTAAGGTCTCTGCTGTGGGTGCAGAGGCACTCAAACCCATTCACACAGCACCTCAAAAAATACCTTGGAATGTCTTGCTTTAATGCTCAGTGCTAATTTAAAACTTATCTGAATTTAGGATAATAAATTTAAAATAATGGCAGAAGATAATTAACCAACCAAAGATTCCTACTTTTGCATCATAATCTTATTAACTCTGCCTAAAAATATTTATGACCCATTAGCAGATGGAACTAATACCAACATGTCCAACACAGCAAATGAACTCCCCTTTTTTAACAAATCTCTTATCCTGTGATAAATGCTGGCATTAACTCATCAAAATTCACAATAACTTCTGGCTTTAAATCAAAACTTGACCATAAAACCATTTGAAACCCTGTGCATGGATCCGCTACAATTACACCAACATTTCTCTAGGCATAGAGACAACTATTTCGTCTTGGACAGAGAAGGTGAGTGGTTGTGTCGGTTGAGGAGGATTAAACAAACATTCAGCAAAAGAAAGTTCTTACTCCTACCTTACATATGGCTGTGCACCCATTGAACACACACAAAACTTCAGGGAATAGTTTCGTAGGTTTAGCTTTCTGAAAAGTTATTTTTCCTTTTCCAAGACAGTTCTCTTGTGAAATTTTGGATGACCAGTAAAAACCTAAATGAGGAAATCAGGAAAACCTCGAGTTGCCCCTGGACTTGAGCTGACCTGGGGCTCGAGGGAGCACAAATATTCACACTGAGACCAAGGCTGAGCAGGCAGCAGTTCCCAGCAATGGAATATCAAACCTCTTTATCCAATCATCCACCATTATTCACTGCTGCATTCTATTCCCTTCAAAACTCAGACATCCTAAAAGAAAAACCTCGAGGCTCCCATATGCTGCCTGCCCTCCCTCAACGTATTTTGAGTTTGTGTTTGCTGTTTGGGATTTTTTTTTTTGGTAAATTGAAAACCACAGGAGATAAAGGAACTTCACATGCAAAAAATAAATTCAGATATCATGAAAAGTCCAACTAAATAAAAAAAGTCCAGAAAACTCCGAGCTGCTGCTGCATCTCTGCTCAGAGTCCCCTGTTGTGGCAGAGCTCTGAAGGAGTCTCCAAGCAGCGTGTGATTTTATGGACCATATGATCTGCAATATTTACCATGCATAATGGAAACAGATAAGGCAAAGCAAACAGCTTGAATTTTGTATTTCCTTGCTTTTTATTTAGTCTAGGTTGTTAGCACCATGTGAATGTGTGTTTGGGAGCCTCTGTGTTTGTGTGTGTCTGCATATGTGTGTGTAGAAAGGTACAAACAAACACACAGAGTCATTTCACTCTACCTCTCACACATCATAAAGAATTCTTCCTGAGCAACCAGCTTTGAATCCCTAAAATTTCTCAGAAA
>VZTJ01000523.1:456744-474563 GCA_013397795.1 Orthonyx spaldingii | reverse complement strand
AAAAAAAAAAAAGGCATTGTTTATTTTGGTCAGAACTGGAAAAAACCCAAACACATTATGCTTGTTGTTTCAGCTTCTGTGTCCTCTTGCTGTCCCTACTCTGTGCTGCTTCTTTGTGGAGCTCTTGAGTTTTAATAACAACAAATGTCAACACCTACAGCCAGAATATTTGACCATTGTTTTATAACTTGAAAATGCACTGCTATAAAGTGTTAAGCAAGTGAGACTAAATGGGAAATGCATTTGCTGACTGCACTTTTTTTATTTGGCAGTACATACAGGAGGAGTAGGGAACAGAGGCTCACAGGAATTTTAAAGCAGAAGAAACGTTCATGTGGCACTGAAAACGTAAAGGCACACATTTGAAAGCAATTCCTCTACAAATAAAAATATGTGTACAAGTCCTAGGTCATATTGCCAACATCTGGCTTGCTTGGCTGGACTTGTATTTGAAACCCCTGACAGGGGTGGGAGCAGAGAATAAATAGGAGTAATTTAATATATCAAGACTTACCTGCTCTCCCTGTGTTGACACTAACAGGGTCATTTGATTTTCTTTCATTATTTTAATTTTAACTCTGGAAGTTTGTCCCCTCAAGTTTTCCCCTTGTAATCATTGCTCACTAGCATTTATTATACATATACATATATATTTATATATATACAGCACCCAGTCTGCTTGAAAGTTGATTCCAACAATCTTTACTGGTCCACATTGATTTACAATTTTCTGCCAAAACAATTGCATGAAAATCCTTTTGCCATCTTGATAAGCTTGGGTTTTTTCTAGTTTATTTTTATTTTAGTTTGACTTTTTTGTAGTTTGGAGTCTTTTTTCCTTTCTCTAATGTTTAAGAAGGGTTAGTCATGAGTTTATGATAACATATGCAAATTTGCTTATTTTTAGAAAATGTCCTTTAACACTCTGGGTTCCTTGTCAGAGTCTGTAGTGCTAATAGCTGTGTTAATAAAATTATTATCTACAGTGAAGAAATTGCTTTCCATACACAGAAATTTAATGAGATGGAAATTTTCAGGAACTGAATCGATTCTCAGCAGTGCTTGGGTAGACTCTCACAACATCTGCCCGTGTGCAGGCTGCAAATACTCAGTGCTAGGAGAGATGTCATCAAATCACCTCTGCTTCTGTGTTCCACACACCCCTCCTCCCCTTCATAAATTGCCTTGGTTAGCTAAATGCTAAGGAATATCTCTGTTTACTGACCACATCTTCTTTCTTCAGGCAAATTAGGTTTCAGGAACACCACAGGGTCAGGTTTTTGTTGGTGTGATCTCCCTGGAGCAATGAAGCAGTGAGTCCATGTATCCATTACATCCCAGTTGTAAACAGGATCCCTTCACCAGAGACTGGGAGATCCTTCTCCCCCTCGCAGCCTGACAGGAGGAATTTATTCAGCATTTCTTGATATTATCCCCCACTATGAGGCACATGGAAACCAAGCCCACATTGCACTTACTCTGCCCAGATATGATTCCTGCCCCACAAATGCTTCATCAGGGGTTTCATGAGCATTTGGGGATGTAATTTGTTTTTTCCTTTCACTCTGTTTTTTCCTCTCAGTCCAAACAAGTGAGCTTCCCCAGGAAGAACAGGGGCACTGACCAGCTTTGTTATGCAAACATTAAAAATAAAAATGTTCACCTCGTGTGTGTTCAGCCATACACAACATCCACACACAAACATGTAAAGGCTGCAGAACAGGCACTAAGCAGCCTTTTGAGACCTGCTTTTATTACCAAATCAGTGGGAATTAGGAATGACAAAACTGAGTTTGAGGAAAGCACAGACATCAAGTGAATATACAGCATTTTGTTTTTACCCTTGCTGGGTGACTAATTCATAACCTGCACATAAGTGCATTTTAATTTCATTTTTGTGTATCACAGAGAGAAGCAAAGCTCTCCCCTGCCTTGTTTCTGTGTGCTACCTTCCATGCATTAAGCCTGTCCTTGCTTTATTCCCAGCTGCTCCTTCTCCTCTCTTCTCCAGGCTCCATCTCCTGCCATTCATCATTAAGGAACTCGCCATTCGAAGCAAAAGTAAGTGACTTTATCATTTGATTGTAGATCCTAAGGAGCAAAGCCTCTGAAAGATGAAATATTTAATCCTCTGATCTGCCGTGCTGGCAACTGCCCGATCTATTTCATAAAGCAGGTTGGCAAAAGCATTGTGAGGCCTGGGATTTGTGTAATGAGGCAGCATTAAACCTTGCTCCCTTCTGTGCCAAAACAGCACAATCACGTTTTCCTGACACACAGCATTAGTGCAAACTCACTATTAATGGTTCTTGGGGCTGAACTGAACGCGGACATTATTCCAAATACCATGTGATGATTTTAATGAGGCAGGTGATGCCAAATCACTGAATATGTTCAGAACCAACCCTAAACAAGTTCTTAAGAAGTGAGCAAGTCCTTTAGACAGAAAGAGGTGTCCAGGTTGGACAGAGCAGATCGATGTCGCTCAGGGTGGGAAAGGAAATCAGGTTACAGGAGACTGGAGAAGGTCGGAGCTGGTATCCAGTGAGAGGGCAGAAGGGAGTCAGGGAACTGCAATCCATTCTACAGAGCTCTTTGGGGAAGTTACCACAATAACCTATCAAGCAGTTTGAACACACCTTGGCAATGTTTTAATAAGAAAAAAATAACATCTGTTCACTCTTTTGGGTTTATCTGTAGAGAAATGATTTTTTATGTCCTTAGATAAACCCTCAGTGTCACCAAACTGAGCCCACATAGGGTTTAAGAAGGACAAGCAGAACACTGGAAGAGTTTCAGCTGTAACCACCACGAAAATACTGAAAGAACAAAGGCTTTTAAATCAAGACCATATGAGCACAAAAACAATTTTCCAGTATTTAAAATGCCACCAGGAACAGGTCTGTGACTGACTGTACCATATGTCATAACCAGCTGTATTTGCACCAGGGGTAGGTGCTGGGGAGATCTTGCTGATTTTGAGGATTGGCAAACCTTGGACTAAGTTACATAGAAAAAAACCCAAAACGACAACATTTTAGTTGATATTCTTGCAAAACAGCATATTAACATCCTTCAGAAATTATTTAGATATAATTGATCCTCCTACCCTCTGCCAGATTAGTTACATTTTTCAGGACAATTCCAACTTAAAATTTCTGTGGATCCTCCAGTAACTCTCTCAAAGCAATGTCCTTGGGCAAGTAACTGCTGCTGTGACAAGCATTCACCACAGGCTCAAACCAGTGCTCCACACAGTTATAAATGTCAGAGAATTCTGAGGGGAAATCCCTGCCTCTCAAGCAGATTAAGGAATCTCTGAGAGGGATTATCACGCCTCGTTTTAACATTAAAATACAACCTTACACACTGACACAGTTGCAGCAGCCAAGTAATCCTTTGCCTTCCTGAGGTATTTGCAGGAAATCTCCGTTCTTTGTTAGAAAGAATCAATGCCAGAATGTGATTGAAATCTAAATTAGCACCTCTAATTCAGAAACAAAGCCAACACATTGAAATTCACTAAGGAACAGAATTTCTTGCCTTTAAAAACTGGTATAGAGTTGTTTAAGAGTGTTGAGTTATTTAGAAGTGATGGTCAAGGTGGAAATATCAACTTAATTTCATTGACATTTTCAGCCAAAGATGGAAAGGTTAATGGTCAAATCTGTTTTGCTCTTTAAAATAAACCAAAGCAAACAAAAAGACCAACCACAAAGAGCCTTGCTCTGCAGTAACAAGATGGGATTGATCTCAAAAATTACCTTTATGAGATGCAGTGAACGTTCCTCCATCTCGGTGATGTTTGGCAAGTGCCACACACGTGCTGTCATTAAGAACATGAGCAGCTCCTGATTTAATCTCCTCTCTTTCGCATCCTGAGGGAGCTCAGATGTTGCAGAAACCAGCAGCTACTCACACAATTTAGATTTCAATAGATTGGAGCCGAGTTACTTCTTTCAGAAATGGCAATACAGAGAAGGTATCCAGTTGCATTTTTGTCTTGTCCTTCTCCAAACAGATCTTCAGCAGAGCCAGAAGTGTTCTAAAGTGTGTAATCAATATAAAACCATGCACAACATTAATGGGTGAAACTGTAACTGCAGATAAGGTCTAAAGAGCACTGGGTTTGCACAAGAATGGATGTTTTGAAAAAAGGTTTCTGACCTGCTTCAGCAGAATTTCATTAGAAGGTTTGCAAGATTTTAGTATCACCTCTGAAGATGAAAATTCAAATTAATTCATCCTTTTTATATAATTAAACAGCAATATAACTTGTACACGCAGTAAAATGTGACCAAAAAATTACAACTGCCATCCCAGGATACAAAGAGGGAAGTGACCTTCTGAAATGGTTCTGGGGGAATAAATTCTCACAGCAGGAGCTTCAGATCTGCTGTGCCAAGAATGAGGCTAAAATCATAAACCTATATATTCTTTAAATTATTTTTCCAATTATAAGAATAAGAAGAGGGCCAAATATTGCAAATGGAAATAATCCAAGGATTTACAAGTTCAGGGCAAAAATACAATAATGAGATCAGCTCTCACTTTTCCTTCTAAAGGAACACCCACTTCAGTTTCTCAGGTGGGCTAAGGTCAGTAGGTGAGCATGAAGATGATGATGATGATATTACCTAAAAAATGAGCTTTTACTTTTTATAGACAAAAGTAAGAAATGCATTCTATCTGGGGAACACTTTGAAATTTTACATTTACAGGTAGACTCTACAAGACCCCCAAATTATTCTTTTTTTTTTCTGCTAACCAATTCTTTTAAGTTTTCCCTTGAAACTTTCTTTGAGGATGAAACAAGGTAAAAGTATCATTGCTATTTTTCATGGTGTTCTCAAAATATGTTGAAGCTCTTCAAAACAGGCAGAGTGCACTGGGAGGAATCCAACACAACAACAGAATATCCTTCCCCAGTCCATCTGTCTGAGAGCACTCTACAACATCCAACCTCTCAAGGAAAGGAAGTTCTGGAAACACATTCTCACTGAATCCTAAAACAACAACCTGGTGTTCTTCTATCTGCCTGCCAGCGAGGTTTTTGAGGTGCCTTAAGAACTTTATTCCTCACTTAAAAGAAAAAAAATCTTTTCTAGAAGTTCTGTGAAGAATAAAATTGAGAGGTCAGTAATGGAAAAACATTGAAATAGAAAATAGCTTTTAGTCAGAGAGGAAATCGATTGCAAACCAGTCCCAAGAACTAAGGCCTGCTTGGTTTGCTGTACAATGTGGTGAAAGAGCTGCCACTTCCCAATCTGTGCTTCCAATCTTCCCTCTATCTGCTCTGTGTTACAGACCTGACAAACGAAATTAAGCAGAAAATTCTTTGAATTTGCACCTTTTTGCTGTGTCTCCAGCACCGAGGCCAGGCACAATCTGCAGTCATTCCTTGAAACCTTTTATCTCCTCTCATATCTACCAGAGTCAGACTGAGCAGTAATTTTCTATTCAGACTGGGGAACCTTCCAAGGTGCCTCAAAAGTTCCTCCTCACAGTGTAACAGAAGGAAGATCCCATCATAACACAGAGAGCAGAAAAGGAGAAAAATTTAATATTAGAGGTGCTCTGCATGAACCCCTCCACTGATGATGGTCTGACGTCAAAGAAGGTCTCTCTTCCTGCTGACATTTAAATCCAAAAGTCCAGGCACAACTGGATTCACCACATCCTTAACAAACACACAAAATTTATATTTACCCATGGCACTTATCCCATTATACAATCTCACAAGTATTGCAGTGAACTGCAATGGGTCACAAAGGTTATTGACCTTGTCCAGCTAAAACTTCACATTTCAAATTTTCAGGGGTGATTTCTGTTCTCATAACCACATTCTTATGTAACAATATCATCACTGTAACTGTCTACATCCTTCCCAGTACTTCAAAATGCTCTTTCCCTGCAGCTGGCAAGAGTTAAGTCAATTCAGGATATATCTGTACTGTGATGCAAAAGGTGTTGAAATGTTCCAATAATACATGCCGGAGTTAATTTATTTCAATTAATTTTGATGTGGTTTTGAGGTCTATTAACAATTCCTGCACATCAGAGGCACTCCTCGTGTGCACACTCCAGTCTCATTTCAAACTGGGTGTTTCTCCGTAGGGGTGAGCAAGGTGCTCATCCCCTCCAGTGCAAAAACCAAGGAGTGAAAATCCCAGAGATAAGCTGATATAAACTGTCTTCTTGGACTGAAAATATAAACATTGCTCCAGCTCCCATCAAGTGTTAGTCCTCTGGTATCCATGGAATTGTATCCGAGATGGGTGCAACGTATCACCTTTGCTTTCAGATTCAGAGAATCTTATTAAACTGAATGTATTTGAGCTGCAAAACAAAAAATTCCATCACAGGAACAAAATGAAAGTTTTTAGATGTGGCCAGAACAAATCTGAGACTGTTGCAGGAAGAGGGGAGCTCATCAGAAGCAGCCCCAGGGCCCTGCAGTGTGAGCACTCAAACCCCTGCTCTGCCTGTGTGAAGGGAGCACCGCACGTTTTGTCCTCCAGACTTTGCCTCCCCTCACAGATTCAGTCTCTCTCACGCAGCTGAAAGCTGCAGTGGCTCTGTGGGGACACCTCGGTGACCTCCCAACTCCTGGCCCTGCTGCTCTGGTGTGGCCACAGTCTGGAGCTTCCTCGCCTGGGGCCACAGGGACTGACTCCATCCATGTCCCACTGATCACAAACGTGCTGCTGGCCAGAGTTCCTTCAAACACACATTTCCACAGAAAAACAACTCCAATTATTTTCCTCACACTTTTTTTCCCTTATCCCTGATCAGTCCAAACAAATCTCTGGTTGTTCCCCCCGCAGTTCCAGCTCACTGAGAAGTGCAGCAGCAAATTTGGGCTGGTAAGAGCACAGAGCAGCCTGCAGCTGTCCTTAATCCAGACATGTTCATGGCAGCAGGAATTCCTTAATGCCTTCAAATTCTCCTGCTCATACACTTAAGATTAAGGGCCCTGTGAGAATATTCTGGGCAAGCCTTGTCCATGAGCAGAGCCAGGTTCAATGTCACCCCAAACTGGCCCAGTTTGTCTTTCTGGCCTTCAGCTGTTCCTGAAACCCAAGGGCATTTACAGACCTTGTACAGGGTGCAGGTGCATCCATACAGAGCACAGTGGCAGCACAAGGAGTGGCAAAGGGAGATTAGAGAAAACTACAGCACACGATGCGAAATAAATTCAAATTCGTGGTAAAAAAATGGATAAGAGAGCTTCACACAGGCTTTTGTTTCACAAGTAATCACCTAATTTGCTTTCTGAGACCTATTTTACATGTACAGTTATGGTGTTTTCCTCAATGAAAGGTTTCCAATAAGTCATGAAAAGTTCAGTATTTTACGACTTTTATTAGGCTTTAATTTAACCGAATGCTGCTGTGCACCCTCCTAATGGCTCAAGGGAAATGAGGGGATCTGTTATAACCTACAACACACCTAATTCTTCTCTTTCCAATCCATCCTCTTTAATTTTGCAGTAAAAGTAATCATAGGTGTATTTTTTACGGGCTGCGTTGTTCTCCGCTGCCTGTACGCAGGGATAACCTTGGGGAAGTCTCTGAGCACGCTCTGGGTGTGCTTTGCAGGAGTGGCTCTGTTAAGTGGCTTCTTTGTCAGTCCCAGACACATCCCAGCACAAAATACTCTGGCCTGGTACTCTTAGTGTGGCTCGCAGACCTTCTTCTTTGTGAATACAGATGACTGGGTCATGAAATTTAATTTAAATTATGTGGCTTTCTAAACTAAATGGTAATCCATAAAGAAACAAACATTCAATCTGCAGCCGAGGATTTGCCAAGCAAATGCTGTTCAAACTGTATACGAACTAATAAAATTCTGAGCTGCTCTCTTTAATTTATTTCATTTTGCTTGTGAAACCCATTTTACATTACACAGGTCACATAAGTGAGTACTAATGAAAAAAAAGCCATTTCACAATGAAAACCAAGCCAGGCTCTTTTAAAAGAGCTTCATGTGTGCAATGTTGCAAAATGCAAAGCATGCTCTGGTTTGCAAATAGGTCAACAAAGTGTTACCGTCCTGTTTCGGTGTGATTTTAACAAATTGCTTTAAACAATCACAGAAAACAACTGACTGCTGCAAAATACACAAATTCAGGAAAACATCTGCTTGGAACCTAAGCGTGCAATTGTGATCACATCGGTGTGAAAATCTATCACCGTTTCAAGGGGAAACTGAATTTGATTGAAAACAATCGTATTTTTGACTGAAAGCTTGGCCAGTTTTTCCAGGTACTATATGGAAGCGAGAAATATTTTCCAAAAAGAAAGCAGAATACACATTTGTGTGATTTGCATGTTTCATTACAAAGCTGTCTTGTAAAGAACCCCAGAATTTTGTTACAAAGCTCATCTCTGGGTTTCAAGAATGAATTATTTTTTTTTACTTTAGATATACACAAATATTAACTGAAGCCAGCTGAAAATTGGAAACCATCATAGAGGTTTGGGGAAAAGTGACCTGACAGAGTCTATGGCTAAGCTGGAAAAATCAAAGATTAAATACATTTAAGAATATTCCTGGGTTGAAATCTACACTGCTTTGTGACTATAAATACACTGCTGCTATAAGCATTTTTATTTGTTTTATAAATATTATGGTGTTGCTTTTCTAACTAGGTTAGAAAGTAACCACGTTACTGTCAATATATGTTATATGTTTTCAAACCCTAACAAATGTGAATCTTCCATTTGGGTTATTCTCAAGACATAGCACCTTTTTGGTGCTATCTTGTTCAGCATTTGTTTAATCGCTAAGAACTATGCAGCTAATTAAATAACCTTTGTCTTAGCCTTTAATTTTCTTCCTCATAGAAAAAATTCAAAATAAATTCACCTCACCCTTCTCTGAGGCTGAATAGCAACAAATTAAAACGGGAGCATTTCACTTGACAAATTTAATCCATCCATCTGTTCTAAACTTTTCTGTCAAAAACCCCAAAAATATACCTGCTGTTTTCCTAATAACTCAGCATAGAGCAAAACCTGTGATGTGGAAATGAGCAGGAGATGACATTTGCCTGCTGGTCTAATGTGTATTAGGGTTTGACACTTGTCTGTCTCACTTGTCAGCTCAGAAGTTATCTGGATTTGTTCAAAGATATTGCCACACTCCCAAACAGACAACATGTTTCTCTCTTTATCACATCTGACACACAGTGTAAGGCAATAATAGGAAGAAAAATACTGCTGCTATTTTCAAATCTACTTAAATATCACTTCCTGCCTTTCTGCCCAAAAGGGATGACAAGGTGAATTAATTTACTGGGGTTTGGAACCGCCAAGTGTCCCCTGATACTTGAGTCAAGTATCATATATAATATTTTATAGGGAATTTTAGAGTGATACAAGGTTGCCACGTGTGTGTCGGAAGGAAAAAACCAAATGGATGTCGGAGTGCAACAATTTTTCCAACATCAGGCCTTGTTTTTCATGCAGATGTTTATGATGGTGAATTTCTGGTGAATTTCTTCTGCTGGATTTGTAAGAGAAGGAGATCCCAGCCACTACTCTTCAGATTTCAAACCCACCCAAGGTGCCTTCAGGATGGGTCATCCCCAGTCCCTGCACCCTCCTCAGACTCTGCAGAGGGCACAGATTTGCCACACTGCCAGCAAAAAATAAAGCTTTGACTGCAAGGGTTATAAACCCCACATCCCTGGGCCCACAGCCCTGCTCGTGCCACCCTTCCCTCCCTCTGGAGTTCTGCTCTTCACAGGGCCTTGTCCCGTTAACTCGACAAACTGTGGGACTGGAAAATGAAAGATATCGGGTGCAATACAGAAATCGCAAGGGAACCGCGCCACTCTCTGCCATTCGCACTTTCACACTTCCTGCCGTGTGCCCTCCTCCCGCTTCTGCTTGGCTTCCTGATTGAAGCCCATGGATGCTGGGAGCTGGTCACTCCAGCACGCAATTTTTGGTTTGTAGAAATCACAGAAGGATAAACTCCGTAATGCTCATTAAAAAGTGAGTATTTTTCCGAGGTCACATTTAGTTTGGTACGTTCTCGCCTTTTAAACAACAAAAAAAGCTTGATTAAAAGAAAAGGTCAAGTTCCAATCTTCACACAAGTCTTGGCAACTGAGTGAAAGAATCATAAATCCACAAGAAAACAAAGAAAGAAAACACTGAAACCATCTGCTCCTGGGGGAGGTAGAGGAAGGAAATTCTATTTTGAACAATGTATGTAAGACTTGCACCATTCAATAAGGTAACGTGTAATTCCTGGATCCCTGGAGCTCCTCAGAAAGGCTTTATTGAGAAACCTTCCTCTATGGCTTAAAATGTCACAATATTTTATATATATTTATATAAAAATGGTGTTCTTTCCCATTGTCCTTAAGCTCAAAAAGCAACAAAACTTTTCCTATAATGTTTACAAAAATCATAAGCAACCCAGCTTGCCATAATTTAGTAGAACTGTTTTTCTGGCAAAACAAAACTATTTTAAGTGTGTTGGCAATGCAAAGCACCAGATAATTACACCAGCAGCAATCAATGACACATCAGTACCATTGTTATGTACAGCTCAGCCTGCTTTGATAGGGAAGGTTCCTGATTTGATATTATTAAAATAACATTAACTCTCCCTGCCTGGGTGTATTTCACACTTCACACACATTTACTGGAGAATCTGAGCACCTTATAAAGTCATTTATAATTTAACTTCTCTGTGAGACACAAAAACTCTCTTAACCCCATTCCCACACAGAGGACTGAGGGATGTGGAGAATAATTCACTTTGCAATTTCACACACAAAATTGTTTCTGAGAGAAGGTGCAGAAGTGGCAAGCACAAGCCTCAGGTTGGTTCCACCCTCACTGACCACCCTTTCTCACAGAAATTATGAAAATTTGAGATTATGAACATTTGAAATATCCTTCAAAATGTACTGTTGGCTTTTCAGAGTTCTTATGCAAGACTGGCATGAAAGAATACAAATTAGGACTGTTCCTTAGTCCTATTTCTTATTCCTTTGGATATTTTTATTTGAATTAGTTTCACGATATAGCAATATTTTGAGGACCATAATAAAGTGTTTGAACAGCTGTTACCTGTTCACTGATGATTGTGAGATGTAATTATGCCTCAGCATTTTAGCAAACAGGCGTTGCAATAACAGGTTTGATAATAGGGCCTCGTTTCCTCTTTATGACTTAAATGTGTCTTCTCAGCTCCCCACTTGCAGCTGAGCTTCAGGTGTTAAATTGGACTCACATCTGAAATAATGTGAGTACAGACTAACTTTGGGGTTTGACTGCAGTTGTAGCTTAGAGAGGGGATGGGGGAAATAAATGTACATATGGAAAGGTATTAATGGCAAATATATTCACCAAGGAGACTTAAAGAAAACAGAATTAGTGACAAATACTTGTGGAACAGAAGATCAGGCTCTCAGGGCTTCTCAAACTCACAATCACACAATTATTCTCATTGCCATGGAACAACAGGGACAAACCTTTGGGATGTAATCCTTTCCCCTTGCCCTCGCTGATGACTTATTCAGCATGATGGGGTGATCTGTCTTCTCCCTTCCCCAGTAATATCCACACCACAGGCACATTCTGTTCTGCAGGATGATCTGTGAGCATTGCTTGTCAAGTGGGCATTTATTATTCAACAGCAGTGCTGGCAGAGTGGGTACCTCACCTTTCCTCATTCCCAATTAGTCTGTACCTGCAAAGCTTTGACAGAAATGGGCCTTATTCTGTGGAAAAAAAGTTTGTATTTAATCTCCAGACTTAGCGTGTTTGACGAATTCCCCCCCCCCCAAAAAAAAAAAAAATCTGTTCAAAATAGACTTAGAACCACTTCTCCTGCAGAATTTTTAGCTTTGCCACTGAACTGAGAGTCAGGCAGTTGTCCTGATTCACTGTCTGTGGACGTTGAGGACAAGAGACACGTTAGGATCATCTTGTGTCACCTGCTGTAGAACAGGGGTAAAGATATATTACCCATTTGTTCCTTGTAATAGATCTCCTTGGACTAAAACACATCAAATAGCTAATGATAAAACACTCCAGAATAAATCCAAATACTGTAGCAGATATGGCTGAGAATACATGAGAAGCCAACATAACTCTCCTCCTACAGTCTTATTAAAGCTGTCTGTTACAGACAAGTGAAATGAGGGGATATAATTCCAGGAGTATAAATAGTCCTTCTGCTCTTACATCAATATTTTATGTTATTCATGGGGAATCAGTAAGGTATTATTAATTGCTTCTAGCAACACAGGTAAATTAAAGGCTGAGCTATTAACAACATTAAAACTTAAATATTAATTCCGAGAAGCCACAAAATGTAGTAATGTCAGAGCTGAAAGAGGAAATGTTAAAAAAAGAAAGGAGGTGCTGGCTTGTTTGGAAGCGAGGGCTGCATTGTGGTTTTGAACAAAAGGTGCTGTGTCAACTGTAGCAGCCCAGAAATAGCTGTGGGAGACTTGGTGCCCCAGGCAAGTTCTCCCCTAAGAAGCCCTGGCAGGGCTGTGTGATGCAGGGTGGTTTGTGACCCGAGTACCTGTGCTCAGGGCACACAGGCAGCCACTGAGTTGCTGCTGCAGGGCTCCTGTGCCCTGGGAAGGGCTGAGCAGTTTGTCTGAGCTGGTTTGAGCTGTGCCACCTCTGTCCCAGCAGGAGCTCCCTGCCAGCACAGGGCACAGGGGAGCTGCACCAGGACTGTCCAGAGTGCAGCCCCGGCTCCAAAGATGGGCAGAGTGGCACTGAAGGAATGCAGTGGTTTGTAGTCCTGTGGTATCACCAGCAAAACCAGAGAATCACAGACTGGGTTGGGCTGGAGGGACCCTAAAGCCCATCCAGTGCCACCCCTGCCATGGCAGGGACACCTCCCACTGTCCCAGGCTGCTCCAAGCCCCATCCAACCTGGCCTTGGGCACTGCCAGGGATCCAGGGGCAGCCACAGCTTCTCTGGGCACCCTGTGCCAGGCCCTCCCCTGCCAGCTCAGAGTCCTGGGACTATTTTTCCCCAGGCCTGTCCACATTTGTGGGTGAACTGAAGGGTGCAGTCTCATATTTGGGTGTCCTAAGCCTGGGTGTCGATGTCCATCCTTTGGTATCTCTGGATTGTTCAGCTCTAACGCCAAATGCTTGGAAACTCTGAACCAGTTAATGGCACAAAACGTTTTAGAGCCTGCTTGGGAAGGGACTTGTGAACCTTGCAGGAAATGAAGCAGAACCAAACTGATTCTCTTTGCTTTTCCAGTGACTCACACTACGGCAGACAGAGCACGACAGCTCAGCAGTGCTGTCTGCAACAGGTTAAAATAATAATGAAAAAATGAAACAATTGGCAGATAAGAATTATTAAATAGTTGTAAAACTCTGTGACTCTCCTATAGTGTCTGCCACAGCTACAGCTGAGTGCTAAATGCACATTTTTTAAAAGAGTCTTAGGTAGAATTAATTACCTTTAAGTTCATTAATTACCTTTATAGTTGAAACAGTTGAACAGCTGATGACAAATCAACATCAAACATGTCCATGGTATGGCTAAAACTTCTGTGTTTTAACAGAAAAGAGACCAGTGTGCATATTTTACCTTAATATAATAAATAATTGTACATCTAATTAATATTTGGGATAAAACTATTTGCATCTTCAAGGAGTACCAGCCTCACTTCCTATCTAGGCCAGATTTTGCCACTTCTCTTTAAGATAAATAGGTTTACACTGAAAATGAGCTTTTTTCTATAGAAACCCTGGACCACAAGAGTTATTTAAATGATTATGGAACATTTGGCCAGTTTTATGAAACAAAAAATAAAAAGCAGACGTGTGTTGGAAAAGAAGGGTTGAAGTGTTACCTGATCCACACGTTCTCCCCACATCCACCTTCCATCCAAGCAGTGCAGTCTGGACACCTGGGTTCACTACAGGCTCCTGCTGGTTAGACCAGAATTACCCAGTGAATTGCTAATTTGTGAATTGGTGAATTGTGTCGAGGCACAAAAGCAGTGTATGAATTGAACAGCCACAGGTATTCCATGGACACAAGAATAGGGGATCATTTGAAAAAAATAACCAGGAATAACATGGGGGAAATGGAAAGCTCGCCCTGTGTGCATACATCTAATTTCCAATGAATATTTAATTTCATAATAAATATTTCAAAGTATTAGCAACTGATAGATTTCTGATTTTTGTTAAGATACAAAAAACTTTTGAAACATATCTGGTAAATACTTTTTTTTTGATATATTAGCTTAGGGTTTATTTTGTAAAGGAGGGGCTATGGGTTGATATTATTCATGGATACATACACACAGGGGGGCAAACCACAGGAAAATAAGCCCTGAGCCAGATGCCAGACACATGGATTTCATCACCTGAACTTCAGCAGTGTTCCATGGACATTATTCAGAATAAGCAGACATGCTTTATGGTTGCCTCCAAAGCATTCCAGAAGAAAAGACAAATAAACTTGTGCTTCGTGGAGAGATTTGTGGAGCCTCTTCTGGGTTTCTGCATATCCGTATCTCGGAGAGCAGCTGATCCAAGTTAATGATGGATTAATCATGTGCTCTCTAAGATACATTTACAGGTGAAAAATGACTGGCCCTTCATTCCCAGCTACTCAAAATGAGCTATTGACTTGATATTCCAACAAAGCAACCTCTAGAGCAGCAACCAAGGTGAGATATATCAAAGTGGGCAAAAAAAGACAAGGGGAAAAAAAAATTTGATCCCTGTCCAAAGTAAATAAAAACCAAAGGCCTACTGTGACAAGGGGAAAAATGAATCAGATTGACATCTTATAGGGAAGTACAATTTTCTTGTAATATGTCTGTTTAAGCTAAGGCTATGACAAAACTGAAATGTTTATATGAAATCATGCAGCTGTCACCAAGCTGTTCATTTTGATGGAAAGAACGTGCACTGCCTTTCATTGTAATATTTTCTAAATAGACTATTTCCGTTTTGCAACTTGTCCCTTTTTTTCCACTGCTAAAATTCCCATCAGACTGCAACAGCATTTTTTAAAAAGCTGTCAATTTTAATTGCAGCACTCTTTCACCCTTTTTTTTTTTTTGTACTCCCTTGATTTTTTTCCTGATGAAGCCATTAGTCCCTGCTGAGGTCAGTTCCAGCTGCTTGCAGAGGGGTTTCTAGCATGTTCTCCAGCAGGTACAGAGAGGGGGTCATTGTCAGAGGAAGTGATGTTGAAATAAACATCTTCTCCCACTGGTGCCAGAGGAATCTTTGCACACAATAAGCAAAGACCCTGCTTCAACAGCAGCTTTAAAAATTCCTTTTCAAGCTTCTTAATCACACAGAGACAATTAGACAATACCCACACTTGTTTGTCCACTGTCATATCTCAGTATACCTCAAAAACCTGTTCTTATTACCAAAGTTGTCTAAATTAACCAAAGTAATTAAAATTACTTTTTAATCCTTTCTAATTTTTTTCCCAAAATATGTTTTTGGCACACTAAACCAAAAGATGCTGCAGAAAAGCAACTCCTTAAAGACAAATGTAGAACCAGCAGAACCATGCTGGATAAGGGGAATAATAATTTGGAAAGTTTAACAAATTAATTGCTTGAGGTTAATTTGTGCCATTTTCAACAATCCAGAATTCAATTATGATGCACAAACTTTACTAAGGTCTGCAGATTTTACAGTGGAGCTAAGCAGGACAGAAAAAAGTATTAATGACAAATGTTACATAAGAAACACTGATAAACTGGTTCCATTTGCTACTTTTCAGTGGGGAAGTAACAGGAAATATTTTCATATTGGCTGCAGAGACAGAAATGCCCAAATCTGTCAGTGCACAGTCGGTGTTAGCCCTGCTCAGGAAATCCCTGCTGAGACACCCACAAAGTGCCACAAGTTCAAGGCCGGGCTGGAAGGAGCTCTGAGCAGCCTGGGCTGGTGGGAGATGTCCCTGCCCATGGCAGGGATTGGAACAAGGCAGTTTTTGAGGCTTTTAAGGTCCCTTCTAACCCAAAGCATCCCAGGACTCCATGACTGTGTGAAGTTGTTCACCAGAACTGTTCTTCCAGTCCAGCCCAACAGAAATGTCCATGCAGAAACATATTTCCCCAGCCAGACAGGGCAAATGGGAGCCAAACTGCTGCTTCTCAAACTGTTCACTCTTTTGTTGACTCTAAAACAATGGCAACATAAAATTCAGACTCAGTCATCTTTGGTGTAAAAGGCAAAGTTGAAGTACATCCAAACACAGTCTTCAAGCCCACCCTTTCACAGTGCAGCACTGCAGTATTTTAGTCGTTTCCATCATTTTTTCCATGGCACAGCACAACCTGCCAGCAGCCCATGGTAGTTCTGTCAATGATTCTGTACTTCAGAACACCAAATTCACATCCCACTCACACCACAGGGATGAGATCAATATAAAATCCCAATACCTTGGATATATGTACACGGATATCCCGTGTAATATAAATTAATTCTAGCAGCAGATCATTTCTTTTAGGGGCTTTTCTTAAATTAGCAGAATTCCAGCAAGTTCTGGTGCTGATGTAATTGGGGTAAATAGTGCTTGTCAGGAGCAGACAGCTAACACAAGTTACATCAGAAAAGAGAAATGTACATGTATTTTTGGTTTTTTCCTTACTGCTGACATTTTTGCATGTATGGCTGCTTTTCTAGGTCCCTGTTTTAATTTAAAAACCATCTGACACCACAGTGCCTGTGCTCTGCATCATTCTTACCCACAGGAGAAGTGACAACACAAACACCTGTAACAGCCACTCTTCCTCAGCTCAACAACCTCAGGCACCAAGAGGGATTATGGAAAATAACTTTTTGCTGAAGTAAAGGTTCACTTTACTTGGGCAACGTTTTCAAGGAGTTGCCTTAGCACTGAAACATCTGTTGGCAGTAACCACCCACAACAAATGCTGGCTCTCAAAAAGAGATCCACTCTTTAGCTCTTCATATCTACCAAGATTTAATTTTTTTTTAACCACTCTGTCCATTTTTAGTCATCTGAAAAGTCTTGCTGTCAGGTGAGGTAAGGTCAGAAAGTTGTTCTAGCTCTGAGAATCGATTGAATACCATCACCCCTGCCAGTCCTGGGAGACACCTTCGCTTCAGGTCTGACAAACTGCTCCTCAGTTCCCAGCTTGCCTCCTCCAGGCTAGATTTCTCTCTTCCTAACATTTTCTGTATTAAAAACCCCCCAGGTAACTTGCTTCCTGTCTAATGACTACTTGAGAGGATTCATAGTTACAGAAAATCAATGTTTTAAATGGTATTGAACAATGCTCTCAGAATCTCAAGGTGACTGGTTCAATCCTCGCTGATTAAACATGACACGCTATCATCAAAGTGAGCTGCAAAGCTGTTCTTTGCCTGGTTTCTTATGCCCTTTCAGACACAGCACCACATCAGCTCAACCAGGAGCTCAGTCTGAGCTGCAAGAAGACAAAGGGAGTTTTGCAGTGTGTTTTAAAAGAGTGGAAAGAATCAAATGTGTTCAGAGTCTGAGGATTGCCTGTACGGGGTGGAATTCTTCCAAAGCACTCAACCATTTTGGAAAAAGTGTCTGTGAAAGCACAAAGTGTGCAATGAGAGATAATTTCCATCTCCTCACTCACCAAGGTGTGGGGTATTTTTCTGCAATCTACATAATCCAGCTAAACCAAAGTCTGAGGAGAGGAGCCAGGATTCCCTCTCTTAGGGAGCCTCTTTGCCTTCAGGCTGCAGGACAGAGCAGGAAGCAGAAAAATTGATCTGGTATTTTTTTTCTTCCCTGTGCAGCGAATTCTTGCACACACTTTTTTTTTTTTT